>JABUQX010033335.1:0-2500 GCA_015478945.1 Trachelipus rathkii
AGCCCTAAGGCATATCATGTTTTTAATGCAGATTTCTAGCTGGAGGTTTTGTCTCAGACCTCTGTGTACTAATTTGCTCCATCTCTTCAAGCGCAACTACTATCTCTGCAATCGGTGCTTGTTCTTCTTCCTCTTCGTCACCCTTTTCTGCATGAGCATCTACGAAGGTGCACAAATTTTGATATTTCTGTTAATGCAGGCAACCTGAAGATAAATTTTTTATTAGTTTGTTTCCTTATTATTTTGGAGTTATAATTTTTTCAGCGTTACATTATTATTTATACTGATTTTACTAATGTAAATTTTTTATGAAAATCCGGAATATTTGTTGGCTAGGACTTGCTGGTTGAGAAACAGATAATTCTGAGGCAAGGACGACTTCTCTCTCTCTCAATATTCAAATTAATCAAGTGAACCGTCCCCCAGAAAAACTCCTGTTTGTTGTTCTCAGAGTTCAGCTGTCTGCGGTTGTGGCAACATAACTGACCTTACTGATAATGTTGGTTAATCAGCCTTCCCTATTATGCATAGACATCAAGATCCCATCGCTTTTCTTCTGGAGGGGAGGTGAAATCAGAGTTCAGGTAGGACATGAATTCGACAACGAACTCAGACTCCACAATGTTAATTGGCCAAATGTCATGTGGCAGAAATTTAGAAGCAAAAATATTTGATGAGAAATGATATTAAGGACAAATGAAACTTGGTATTTTAAATTCGAATTTTTGTTATGGACTGTATCAGTTGTTTTTTTTTAATCTGTTAATTGTGACACAATTTATAGTTAACCTGTAGTTTAAAATAAATACGTTCGTAGTTATAAAGCAAATCAAGAGCTTCTTCTGTTTCAATATTTGACATAGGACTGAGAAATGATGGTTTGACGTTTTGCTGGGTGTCTCAACTGTCTGTTGAGCAGCTCGGGCCCCGCTTTGACCTTCTCCTTCAATTGCAGTACACAGCAATTGAAGGACCTAGGAAAAGGTAAAAAATAAGCAGTACTTTGTATACATTTTCAGTTTCTTTTTTTTTTACATTGGAGCATTCATTTTCCTTGTACAATCCTCTATTGCCACAATATACTACTTCTGCTCTGACGACAGAAGTACTTGAATAGATGGGCCAATAGGTGCTCAAGTAGCTTGTGCTTTTTTCAATGGGAATACGGAGGCATCACACTCAGTAATTGCAAGAGTTACTCGAGACTTTCACCGGTTTGCCAATTATTTTTTCCCTTTAAGCACTTTTTCATATCTGTTTTAATTCCATTAAAAAAAAAGCACTAAAAAGGTTTATCGGTAATTACAAGTAACCAATAAACTTAGTAATTTGGCTTATAGAATAATTGAAAATAATAATAATATAATAATAATTAATAATAATAATAATAATAATAATAATAATAATAATAATAATAATAATAATAATAATATAATAATAAACGGAATAATAATAACAATAATATAAAATACCGTAATAATGACAATCTTTGTAAGAATATACCGACAATAATAATAATATTATTATAATAATATTAATAATAATAATAAATAATATATAATAATAATATAATAATAACAATAAATATTTTATATTATTAATTATTATTATTATTTATCAAAATCGATATTATTCTCCTATACATATAATTATATTATTTTATAATAAATAATAGATATTAATAATATTTATATATTATATATATATTATATTTATATATATATATTATATATATATATATATTTATATTATATTATATATTATAAATATATATATATATTATATATTATTAATATTAGCGCAAATATTTAGATAGTGGCGCAAAAGCGCAAAAGCGCAAAGCGCAATTTGCGCTTTTGCGTCTAAAAAGTTGTTGAGCGCATGCAAAAGGCGCTACATTTTAAGAATTTCGGCGCAAACGCAAAAAACACGTTTTTTACCAAAGCGAATTCGGCTTTGCGCTTTTGCGCTTTCATTTGCGCTTATGCCACCTCTGTTTAAGCAAATATATTTTTTCAATCAGATATTCAAACTACAAAGCTACAGGAAAAGGAATACATTGCCGGAATGCGTCAAGCTTATTACCGGAATGTAAACAAAAAAAAAAAAAAAAAAAAAAAAAAAAAAAAAAACACAATAGTACAGCGAAAAAGTTACCTTGGATCCTTGTAAATTTTGTTAGGAAAATGTAAAAAAAAAAATAATAATAAATAAAATAAATTTGGCTATTTTTTTTTTTGGTGGGGGGGTTAAATAGGGGACAAATATATATAATATATATATATATATATATATATATATAATAGTGGTCAAAGTTTACAGTCCACACTACACCACATAGCAATCTATGTATATATATCTAATAGTTAGATTTATATATCTATATATTATAATATATTATATATATATATATTATATATATTATATATATATATATATATAATATTATTTTGTAATGGTAATACACGGCAATGTAGGGGTCGAGCGACGGGAACAAGCA
>JABUQX010033335.1:7500-20000 GCA_015478945.1 Trachelipus rathkii
TGTGAGTTTATGTCCAAGTAAGTGTACTGATATCGTATTTAATTATGTATTGGACTTACTAAATTAAGTTATCTCTTCGAAGTATGACCTTGGGAGGTTACACACGGTTCCAGCGTTTCTTCCACTGTTCATAGACAGTTTGAAGTCTTTCGATGGTGTTTTGGTTCACGTTGAAGTGCTTTTATGTTTTCGCATCGGACCCTTCAACTGATTAAATTTTTCAAACCTAGGAAGAGGGTTGAAATCGCGACGGACTAGATCTAAGCTTTATGGAGGATGTGGAAGTACTTCATGTTTTTCTTACTCCAGAAATTCACATTGAGAGGCAAGTGTGAGATGGCGCGGTGAGATCGTGTTGCAGGAGTCTGCCAAAGAGGTGCGTCCTGCTTGATAGACCTCGCTGCAACTATGTTTTCGAAGCTCAGTTCCAAGACATCTTTGTAAAAGGCGTGATTAACTGTCTGTCCTGAAGGTACATTCTTATGCACAATACACGGCTGTCGAAAAACTATAATCAGTGTTTTCACCTTGGAATTGCTCATTCGTGATTTCTTCGGACGATGAGATTTTTTTGTGTGCCATTTGACTTTGCCGTTTGGTTTCAGTATCGTACTCAAAAACCCATGTTTCGCCTGTTATAATTTATCCCAAAAATTGTGCTCTATTTCGAGTCTTTCGAGTAAATCTTGACAAATTTTGACCCTGTTTGCTTTCTGCTCCACAGACAAGTCTTTCAGCACTAGTTTTGCACAAATATTTCGAATATGCAAATGGTTCGATAAAATTCTATTAACTGGATTTTTATTAAAACCAGTTTCTTCTGCAATCACTCTGACACTGAACCGGCGGTCTCTCTCCATCACAGCTCTAACATTCATATTTTCATCGTTTGTTGATGAGATTGGTCTTCCACAAGAGGATTACGTCTTAATATTTCTGCGGCCTCTTTGATAAGCCTTGAGCCTTAAAAACCATAGTTCTCGATAGGGTGGCATCCCCATAAGCTTCGTTTAAAGAAGCGAATGTCTCAATGGCAGACTTGTTACGTCTCACACAGAATTTGATAGCGTACCATTGTTCAATATTTACCTGCATCGCAAAAACGTAACGAGGATAGAAAACATGCCCATAAACAAAAGGATGTAGTGCAAAAACGTAACGAGGAGAACACACGCCCATACATAAAGAGATGTAGTGCAAGACTGACTTTATAAATCTGGTTAAAACTGGTATGGATATGTAGGCTAGGTAACTAGCTACCCACTCGCGGAGAAAGCTACTTTACTGCAGTCGTCATGGGATATTCAGTAAACTTACTTTTGCGACTAGAGAGTATATCTACTTTTATACACAATAACATAGAGGTGGATATATATAAATATTATATATATATATATTGGTATTTATTAGTATATATAATAGTAAGTTGAGCAGGGTTTTGAAGTCAGATAAGCTAATCGAACGATCGATACGCGGGAGTTAATCCCCTGCGCGGGAGTTAATTCCGTGTAATTTCTTACCCCTTCGACGCAAAAACCGCAGGTTTTTTTCGAAATAAAAAAAAAATAAAATAAATAATAAAGTATATTAATTAATTAATTAGAGATTAATAATAATAAATAAATAATAAAAAAAAATAATAAATAATAAATAAATACATACATACAAAATAAAGAAAATATAAAAATAATAAATCTATAGCTATTTATAGACCGTGTAATAAAATGAATCCTCTTTGAATCATTCAATACAATGCTATTAAATAAATATATAAATATAATATATAATATTATATAATATATTAATAATATATATATTACTATACTATAAATAATATGAGTATTATATAAGGTATAATATATATATTTTCTAGTATATATATATATATATATTATATATAACTAATATATATTATAACGTATATGGCCCCACAAGGCTTCGTCCCCCCCCCTTAAGGGGTGGGGGGACGCAGCACCTAAAAATTAAATTGATCTTCGATGGCTTATAATTGGAGGCTGGTAGAGGAGCCGGAGTTGGAGAAGGATTCCGAGTCGGATTTGGCTTCGGAGTTCAGGGAATTCCCCCCGGGGAGGTGCCCTCTGAAAAAAGAAGAAAAGCATGGAAAGAAAGAGAGGAAGAAAGAAAGGAAGATGCGGAAAAGGAGATGGATGGAGGAAGGGGGAGTCAGAGAAGAAGAGTTGGAGAAGAGTCTGAGTCGGAGGAGTGGAGTTGATAGGCACCGGTGCTGGAGCCGGTGCGGTGCTAAGTTATAATATTCGTTTAGTCCCATATTTATATGAAAAATATATGTTTATTGACCTGTAGATTTGAAATGATATAAGTCCGTAAAGGGTGTCTGGAACCCCCAACGGAGGGGTCCGACTGAAAAAAAAAAGTGCATGGAATGCAAAACAGACGAAGAAAGGAGTAAGGAGGAAGAATGAGGAAGGAGGAGAAGTAGGAGAAAGAGTCAGAAGAGTCGGAGTTGGCATCGGCACCGTGCTGGAGCCGGTGCGGTGCTAAGTTAATAAATATTCTTTTAGTCCATATTTATGATCAAATATATGTTATAAGGTTGTAGTTCTCGATATGAAGGATTGTAAGTTTCGTAAGGGTGTCTGGGACCAACGGAGGGGTCCGACTGGGAAAAATGCTGGAATGCAAAACAGAAAGAAAGGAGAGGAGAGAAGGAAGGTGAAGGAAAGAGTTGAGAAGGAGACAGAGTTGGGGTAGGACCGATGCTGGAGCGGTGCGGTGCCCGGGTTAGTAACATTCGTTTTAATATACAACTAGCAATACTGTTCACGATAATGCTTCTGTTTCTAAATTCTGTCGTCAATTGCATTGCAATCTGCAAAAGTACCGTTTCTAAATGTGAAGACTGACATTTATATTTTTAAATCTCTTTTTTTTATCCGTTTAACTAATATAATTGTTTTTCGTTTGTTTTTATTCAATTTAATTTTTTCTGACTTTATTTTTATAAGTTTTATTTCATTAAAATTTTGTTTATTTTTTTTTTTTAAATATTCAGATATTTATTTTTTATTTCCTGAACTATTTCTTTTACAAGTTTATTTTAATTTATACTGTGTTTAATTTTTTTAATTTAAATTTTTATTCATTTCTATTTTTCTAACTTTTTTTTTTTATAAGTTTTATTTACATTATACCTTGTGTTTAATTTTTTTATTTTTAAATTTTTTAAAAATTTTTACTTCGGTTGATTTTCGAATTTTTAATTTTTCACATTTTTCTGTAGTCTAATGCCGATTTCTATCATTTTTGTTTTTAACTAAAAAATTTATGTCTTTTTATGTTTTATAGCTAAAAAATTTTGCATTTTAATACCCTAAAGCAGTAATCAGTAAATAAGTAAATCAACCACCCCTCCTCCTGACCATTGTGATCTATTGATCTATTGATCTATTGATTCAGTCATATTTTGTTTAACATAACACAAAATACTTTTATTTATTTTTGGCTTTGTTTTCTTTAAACATTTTGTTTTTACTAACACATTTTATGATTTTTATGTTTATATAAACTTAAATAATTGCATTTTTTACTTAACCAAAAGGGTCCATATTAAATACAAGCGCATCCACCACCTTACTGTCATCGTAGAAATCTATTGATCTGATTGATTCAACGTCATATTTTGTTAACAAAACAAAACTTGTTATACTTTTTTATGTTTATAATTCCAAATTTCCTACGTTTTTACGTACCTAAGAGTAATTGTAAATAGTAAATCAGTAAAGACTAAACAGTAAAATCATCAATAAACTTGTCATCCCCATACTCCCATATGATCTATTGATTATTGATTATGATTTATTGATCTATTGATTCAAGTCAATATTTTTGTATAACATTAATTACTAAAACTTTTATTTATTTGTTTTGTTTTTTAAAAATTTTGTTTTTGCTAAAAATTTATTCTTTTTAATGTTGTATAACCTAAAATTGCCTTTTTACATCCCTAAGGTAAATCAGTAAATAAGTTTAATCCAACGCCTCCAGTCACCCTCCTAGTCCATCCTGATCTATTTGGATTATTGATCCATTGATCTATTGATCTATTGATTCATTGTCATATTTTGTATAAATAACATAAAAACTTTTATTTAATTTTGTTTTGTTTCTTAAAACTTTTGTTTTTATAAAAATTTATTCTTTTTTGTGTTTATAACGTAAAATTTGGCACATTTTTTACATACCTAAAACAGTAAATCAGTAAATCAGTTAATTAAACTGTCATCACCCTCCTGTCCCATCGTGATCTATTGATCTAATTGATCTAATTGATTATTGATCTATTGATTCAAGTCATATTATAAGTATCTTTTGTATAAACATAACAAAATAATTCTTTGCTGTAGTTGTTGTTGTCTCAACCATGGGCGTTTCGTTTGTTGCATTGGTGCAGTTGTTGATGGTTGTTGTAGTTGAATGCTGTGTTTGCTGTAGCGTTTTTTGGCAGTTGTTGATGCTGCGTTGTTGTTGTTTGTTGTTGTTGTTGTTGTTGTGTTGTTGTTGTTGGTTGTTGTTGTTGTTGTTGTTGTTTGTTGTTGTTGTTGTGTTGTGTCGTTGTTGTTGTTTTTGTTGTTAATTATCAAACGTTCAAGTTAAAGGAAATATACAACACTTTTTAAACATATCTAAAAAATTTAATGTTAATTTTCATTAAATTGTTATATTGAAACTAACAAAAATAATTATCTAGGCTAATGACATAACAGCAATCATAACCGGTAAGCTAAAATTGAAGTTTCACTTACCGCAGAATCAACATTAGCAATCTCAATTTAATATACACACCGCACAATTATTATTCATTCATATTATTATTATTATATTATTATTATTATTATTATTATTTTATTATTATTATTTTATTATTATTATTATTATTTCACATAGATATCACAATACCAATAACGGTGCGATCGACATTAGCCTGCAGGTTCAACTAAAACATTGGTAGGAAATTGCTCTCCTACCAGAGACCCTAAAAATTACGCAATTTTAGTACGCTAGGGTAACCAATCAGAGAACTGTATTTGTTAGCCATCACGGTCGGCCAATGATTCGAGGAATGAACTCTTAATCTTATTATTTTTGACACATGGAAGGTAACGAGATTTTTATTAATTTTTGTCCTTACTTTAAGGACTGTTTTAATCTTAAACAGTAGTTTTATTATATTATTATTATTATTATTATATTTTATTATTATTATTATTATTATTATTAATTATTATTATTATTATTTTATTATTATTATTATTATTATTATTATATTGTTATTAATACATTCTGAGGTTCAACCACCTCTTTAGGTGTGAATGGAGAGAAGACCTTGTATAACCACACGCACATACACAAACACACACAAAAACAACACACACAACACACATAATTAGAAATTTAACTTAATACATTAGGACTGGGATCATGTACTAACTTACTGATCAACATGACTGCTATTTCTATGATGTAAAGCAGATGTGTAACATTTTCTAAACGTCTGGAGACATTTAACATTTTTCACATGTTTAATATAAACTTTTTTTTTTGTTATGTATTTTTTTTCGTTTCTTTCTATTGTTTTCTTATGTATATTGTTAAAAGTTAGTTATTTATTTATTTTATTTTAGTTATTTATTTTTATTTTATTAAATAATCTATATTTTTTTAAAACTTTTATTTATTTTGCTTATTCTGTTTAAGAAGATTTTGTTTTTTAACTAAATTTTTTCATTTTTAATGTTTATTAACTTTAAAACTTTTGCGTTTTTCATACCCTAAAGCAGTAAATCAGTAATCAAGTAAATCAAACACCCCCACCTCCTACCTTCATGTCTATTGATCTTATGTGTCTATTGATTCAGTCTTTCGAGTATCATTTTGAGGGAAAGCATAACATAAAAAAAAAGTTTTTATACACTGATCACACGAATACTTATGCTACGTAGCAAGTTTACAATTAATCAAGCAACATGACCATCACCTGCAACTTAGGAATATAATGTATCAACAACAAACTAGATACCTTAACGCCACGAATAAACAGCAACTAAACAAGTTCACCTTTCAACAGTAAGAATGAACAGCATAGACAAAACGTAACTATTACACTTTTGTTAGCATATCTTAAGATTTAACATTACATTGTAAATTTAACAAAATTTTAATCATAACTTGTCTAAATTATCATAAGCCTACGATATATGCTGCGGTAACAATTTTTTACATTATGAAAGGCTATCATAACATAACTGACTAAAGAAATATTAATCTACAACGACAAACATAAACACACTTGAGCACGAATAAGCTAAATCAACTAAAGTTTCCACACTTACAAGTAAAAGTAACTACATAGCATACAAAACGTAACTATTAATATCTAGTATCATTCAACATTCTCAATGTTATTTACATTACATTGTATATTAACAAATTTATCATACCTTGTCTATTATCATACACCTACGAATATAGCTAGGTAACAAATTTTTTTAAATAATAAGCTACATAAATAAACTGACTAAGAATATAATTACAACGACAAATTAAAATCCTTACGCATGAAGTAATACTAAACCTTAACAAAGTTCCAACGCTTAACAACAGTAAAGTAACTAACATATGCATACAAAAACGTAACCTATCATACTTTTTCCAATCTAACATATCAATGTTAATTCTACATTAACTTCATTAATATTTAACAAAATTTATCATAACATTATTCTAAGTTATCATACAGACCAACGCTATATCCTAAGCGTAAACACGTTTTTACATTAAAATAATAATTTTTAAAACAAAATTTATCATAACCTTAACTAACTATCATAATTCCAACGAATAATGACAAACATCAAATTTTATCCAAAATAACATAAAATAAGTTCATTGAAATAAATATATAGGTAAAGTGTATAGTTTATCTGTCTAAACGTAATCAGTAAATCAATCAGCAGCCGCACCTCCACTTCCATTGGATCTATGTTTTGAATCATCTAAAGCAGTAATAGTAAACTATTCACTTTTTACTATGATATTTTATTCAATGAACTTATTTATGTTAATGTTTGGATAAAACTTTGATATGTTTGCAATTATTCGTATGGATTATTGTAGTTAGGTAAGGTTATGATAATTTTGTTAATATTAATTATTTTAAAAGTAAGTCCTTAATATGATCTGATATAATTCGTTGGTCCTGATGATAATTGAAGGTTAATGATAAAGTTTTTTTTTATATTATGAAATTAAAGAAATTAACATTGATATGTTTAGAGATATGCTTGACAAAGTATGAATAGGTTAGTTTTTGTATGCTATGTTAAGTACTTTACTGTTGTTAAGTATGGAACTTTGTTATGTTAGTAGTTTTACTCATGCGTAATGGTGTGTTAGGTTGTCGTCTGTAGATTAATATTTTAGTTCAGGTTTTATGTTTATGGTTAGCTTTAATTAATGTAAAAAATTTTTGTTACGCTAGCGCATATATTCGTAGGTCTGTTTGATAATTAGACACAAGGTTAAGATAAAATTTTGTTAAATATTACAATGTTAATGTAAATTAACATTGAAATGTTGAGATATGCTTGAAAAGTGTAAATAGTTTACGTTTTGTATGCTAATTAGTTAATTACTTTGTTAAGTGTGGAAATTTGTTGATGTTAGCTGTTTATTCGTGCTTAAGGTATGCTAGGTTTGTTGTTTGTAAACTTATATTTCTGTTCAGATGATGCTATGTTAGTTTTTATTAATTGGAAAACTTTGCTACGTTAGCATATATTTGTGATCAGTGTATAAAGAACTTTTTTTTTATTTATTTTCCCTTTTTACTCGAAAATGACTTGAATCAATAGATCATAGATATGGTGGGGAAGGGTGGGAGGGGTGGGGTGGGTGTTTGATTTACTGATTTACTGATTTACTGCTTTAGGGTATGTAACAACGCAAAAATTTTAATTTAAAGATAAATGAATAATTTTAGTTAAACAAATCTTTTAACGAATACAGCAAAAATAAATAAAGTTTTAAAAATATATAGATTATTTAAATAAATAAAAATAATAAAACTAAAATAAATAAATTAATAACTAACTTTTAACATTTAAATATAAAGAATAATAGAAACGTAAAAGAAAATACATAACAAATAGAAATGTTTATATTAAACATGTGAAAATGTAAATGTCTTCCAGCGACGTTGAAAATGTTACACATCTGCTTAACATCATAGAAATAGCAGTCATGTGATCAGTAAGTGTACGATGATTGCCAGGCTAATGTTTTAAGTAAAGTGTCTATAATGTGTGTGTGCGTGTGGTGTGTGTGTGTGTGTGTGTGTGGTGGTGTGTGTGTGTGTGTGTGTGTGTGTGTTGTGTGTGTGTGTGTGTGTGTGTGTGTGTGTGTGTGTGTGTGTTGTGTGGTGTGTGTTAGGTTTTTTATGTTCATATACATATATAGTTTGAATATATAATATAATAATAATAAATAATAATATAATAATAATAATAATAATAATATAATAATAATAATAATATATAATAAATAATAATAATAATAATAAAATAATAATAATAATAATATAAAATACTGTTTAAGTAAAACAGATGTAAGTAAGGAAAAAAATAAATCTCGTTACCTTCTCATGTGTCAAAAGTAATAAGATTAAATGAGTCATTCCTCGAATTTCATTGGCTGACCGTGATGGCTTAACAAATACAGTTCTCTGATTGTTTACTTGAGCGTACTAAAATTGCGTAATGTTTAGGTGTCTGGTAGGAGCAATTTTAACTACAATGTTTAAGTTGTGAACGCTGCAGGCTAAGTGATCGCAGCGTTATTGTATGTGAGATCTAGTGATATAATAATAATAAAATAATACTAATAAATAATATAATAATAAAATAATAATAATATAATAATAATAATAATAATAATATTTTGCTGCGGTTGGTGTATAGTTAAGATTTGAGATTGCTATGTTGACTTCTGCTGGTAAGTTGAAACTTCTTATTTTAGTTACCTTGTAATGAATGCTGTATGTCCGTTAGGCTAGGATGAGATATGTTTTTGTTTGTTAAATATTACAAAGTTAATGTAAAATTAACATTAATATTTTAGAGTTCTGTTTGAAAAAGTGTTGTATATTTTCATTTACTTGAACGTTTGATATATTTAACACAAACACAAACAACAACCAACAACCCAACAACAACACAACACACAACAAAGAAAAAGAAAGGAATAGCAAAACGCATACAGAACAAACAGCATTTCAACTACACAAAAATCAAAACTGCACAAATGCAAACAACAAAGCTGTCCAGATTAGAACACAACATACAACAGCATGAAAAAGAGTTATATATTGTTATGTTTTATACATAAAGATAATTATAGATATGATTGAATAATAGGATCAGTATGATCTACTAGATCAAAAGATCATAGAGTCAATAGATAAGGATGGTCAAGGGGGTATTATGGTTTGACAGTTATGATTAACTGATTTACTGTTTGACTGTTTAAGGGTACTGTAAAATGTATAGATTATTTAAGTATAAACATAAAAAGTATAATTTTTTTAGTATAAAACTAAAATGTATTATAATAAAACAATAAAGAGAGAAATTAAAATAAAAGTTTTTATGTTAGTTTATACAATATGACATGAATCAAGATATATAGTATCAATGGATCAATAGAATCAATAAGTATATGGATGGATAGGGAGGGTGAACTGAGAGGGGAGTTTGATTAACTGATTTACTGAATTTATCTGCTTTAAGGGTATGTAAATAATTGCAAATTAGTATATAATAGTATATATAAACAGAATTTTATCGATAACAAAAATGTTTAAGAACAAAACAAATAAATAAAAGTTATAGTATTATGGTATATCAAAATAGATCAATTAGATCTAATAGATCAAATAGACAATATGATTACGGATGGTGGTAGGGTAAGGATATCAGTATTGATTTTAGCATGATTTTACTGATTTACTGCTTTACTGAATTCTGATTTACTGCTTAGGGTTTATAGTATAAAAACGTAAATATTTGAATAGTCATATAACATAAAAAAGGATAGTAAGAGTTTTGTTTTTGGTTATAACAAAAATATGTAGACTTGAAAATACAAATAATTCAAATAGAAAATAGATAAGATAGTCACGAATGCTCAGCAAGGTTCGTTTGGTTCTGGTATCCCAATTGAAAGTTTTCTGGAATAGTAAAAAAAAGACAATTATATTTATAATCTAAAAATAAAATCAATAAATGACAAGCCAGATAAATAAAATCAATAAAGAAAGAAAGTCAAAATAATAAGTAATAAAAGTTTTTGTGTAATGATTAAACAAAAATATGACTTGAATCAAAATTAATTAATAATCAGATAGATTATTAAATCACCATAGATCTCTAATCCGTTAAAATAAAATAATAACTTAAATGATATGATCAAACACTTAGATTAAACACTGAGTTGGTCACTACCACGTTTCAAAGTATGTAAAAATATTGCAAGTTTTAACACTAAATATAACAAAAGAAAAAAATTTTTATTTAAAAAAAAAAAAGAATGTTTAAAGAAAAGAAATCAAAAATATAAACATGTTCAAAATAAAGCTAGAAATAATAAAATGAAAATAAAACCCCTCCAAATTAAAAAAAAAAAGAGGAATTTAAGCTCAAGTGTAATGTAAAATTAAATAAAAAAAAGTTAGAAAAATAAATAGAATAAAGTATAAATAAAAAATATAACACAAAGTATAAAATGTGAAATAAAACTTGTAAAAAATAGTATAAGAAAAAATATATATAAATATAAAAAAAATTTTTAAATTAAAAAATTAAAACAAAGTTTAAAGTAAAAATAAAAATTATAAAATAATAAAGTCATAAAAGGTTGTGAATAAAAAGAAACAAAAAAGTTAAATGCAGTTAAAGAAGCAACATAAAAATAGGAATTGAGAATATAAATGTCGTCTTCCACATTTAGAAAACGGGTTATATCTTTGCAAGATCAATGCATTGCGATCATGTATATCATGTTAGTAACAGAGCAGTTTAAGTGAAGTTAAAGATGATGGGATATTATATTGAGAATGATTTATAATATAGCATCGCGCAGCGGCTCACAGTCGAATAGTTGCAAAATTGGAGGTAACACTCTGGCTCCTTCTCAGACTCTTTAGCCTTGCAATCCTTAATTTTGATCTTCTTGTTTTCCTATTCTGTTCGTTACTCATTTTGCTCATTGCAACATGACTTTTTTTTCCTTGTACGGTTAGACCTCCGGGGGTCACAGACAGCTCATTTTAATATGGAATTATATCCGTTATTTCGATAGTAACTTCATAAACCGATTATATAAATATATTTTAGAGATTTAGATATTGGGCTAAAATAAATATTTTATTACCATAGACGCAACCGGCTGCAGCACCGGAGCGAGGGCACGCGTGCCCCGGACGCGTCGAAGCGTTTCAGGCGCCGACATCACGGTGAGGAGCATATCTTATGAATATATTATGCGAAGCTATAGAATAGCTTTAGTATGCAGATAGAGCCCGACCGCTTCTCAGGTATAGAGCAGTGTGAGTGAAGGGAGAGAAGAGAGTGTCTAGGAGTATAGTACATGTACAATATTTTTTGAATAATATATATAAGGGTACTATACCGTGTATTTTAATATTGAGAAATGTGATTATATTGTGATTATTGAGGTTCCAATGAGTACCAAGAGAGATACAGCTATGTATATATATTGAATGTTCCATATTAACTATAGTTCTCCTGCTTGCTCCTAGTATGTTGATGTAGCAATAGCGATGAGCAGCGATATAGCCCGAACCATAT
This sequence comes from Trachelipus rathkii, assembly GCA_015478945.1. NCBI lineage: Eukaryota > Metazoa > Arthropoda > Malacostraca > Isopoda > Trachelipodidae > Trachelipus > Trachelipus rathkii. Next base: position 19,404 of record JABUQX010033335.1, read on the forward strand.
AAAATCACGTTTCCATGAGACGAAGATTAGATATTGAGAACTAAGAGTAAGGCGCCATTTTTCAAACCATCTCCCACCGACGAACTACGGGGAGAGAATACCCTGAAAAAGTCGAATGCCGCGAATCCGACTCGGACATCTCTCACCCTCCGCTCCCTACCAGCGTTCAATTTAAGCCTCTAGAATCAATAATATTTAATTTTAGGGGGCAGCAGTAGGCCGCATTCTAAAGGGGGGTGAGTTGAGGTACGTAAAATCCTGTGTGTACGGGGCAATACTACGGTTATATATATAATATATATGATATATATAGTATTATATAATAATATATTTATATTCATATATATATCATTATTTCTACATTATTATATATAAGTTATATATATAATATAGTATATAATTTCATTAGAGTGAATTTTTTATTAATTATTTTCTTTGATCAATTTTTAACTAAGTAATTATTATGTAATTTTTACATCACAAATGTTAGTAAATTATATTTATTGTCTTCTTTTATTTGTTTACGTTAATTTTTATTGTATCATGCGAAAAAAAACTGCGGGTTTTTTTTTTTTTCGTAGGCAAGGGGAAGAAAAT
>JABUQX010033335.1:22500-25000 GCA_015478945.1 Trachelipus rathkii
TAATAATATATATACTATATATATATATATATATAAAGGGGGACGTAGAGCACCCGAAGCGATGAGATTACCCAACATTGGGCATTTATGGAGTGTTAAGATATAACGAAGCTAATCCCAAATGGTCGACGTTTGTAAAAAAAAAAAATCTGTTTTTTTAGAGTTTCTCTAACGAACCAAACAAAACTTAACCTAACGTAACTTAACCTAGCTTGACTCAACCTAACCTAACGCCTGCTGCGAGCTGTAAGAGGAAATTTGTTTGTTATTGTGTCGATCATTTGTCCTATCGGTCATTTTCCCTGTCGATAATATGGGCTAGTCCCCGGTATAACTCATTGCACTCCAACAACCAAATGGGTCGCCACTTGCTGCCCTCATCTCTACATTCTTTTTCTTACACTAGAGTAGAGCTCTCCTTTATTCACACACTATAAACACTATTACAACCAACATTTTCCTTTAAAAACAAAATAAGTCGTTATAATTTTTTCCAAAAAACTAGTTTCGGAGAAGCCAAAAGGGCGGTTTCAAAATTTAGCCCCTCATCCATCCCACCATCACTTGAGGGTTGAAGGCCTCCGGTGGTGGTGGTGGTGGTGGTGGTAGCCTGGGGGATGGTTGGTGACGTCACTGAATTGCCTGCCCATTCCGGTGCACAGTCTTTTTTCTTCATTAATTTCTGTAACCTTCGCGGTCTTAAATCTGATCGTCTCGAAGATGAATCGAGAGAGGAGAGAGAGAGAGAGAGAGAGAGAGAGAGAGAGAGAGAGAGAGAGAGAGAGAGAGAGGGAGTTCTTGACCTTTTCATAACTTACATTCCTTCTCCTTATTCTGTTAAACTTTTTCCTCCACTGGGTTTCTCCGATCCCCTTCTTATCTCTCTATCCTCTTCAATCTCTTCAACCTCTGCACAAAAGATCTCCGCCTTCGGCGAGGAAACGTTTCTGACACTTCTGTGCTTCAAACTGACCGGACTTACGGACGTACTTCTTTGATTCCCCACGGAATGAGTACTGCTTCGGTGGGAGGAGTCCATCAGAGTATTGCAGAACGCATAATAGAGTTGATTCTCGCTGGCATTGAGGCGTCCATTTCATATTCTTTCCCATCAACTTAAATAAGCAAACTTTGGCTGAACTCTGCTTGTTCTCGTGCTATTTACTGCAAAATTCAGAAAATTACCATCGTCTTTAAACTCTAAACACTCAAGCAACTTATATTTCGTCTCAGAGTCTTGCAAAATCTATTCTCCGTAACGCTAAAAAACTCTTTTTCTCCATTGAAAATGCAACGACCTTTCTGGTTCCTTTTCTCATGTCCTTTCGCAAAAAAAAAAATGGCCACTTTAACTTTGTTTCTTTCTCTTTCCATTATATTGTACTTTCCGATGGCTCATCTGCCATTTTACATTGTGTTAAAGCTGAACTCTCTGCTACAACTTTTTCCTTCAACTCCACTCTTGACGAGTTTCCAAATCTTCCTGTTGAAGATAGATTCGAAAACTTTAGAAAAAAAACGGAGGTCAAAAGGCGAATTGGACGATAGTTAGAGAGTTTAGGGGCGTCGCCCATTTTCGGCACAGGTTCAATGAGAGCACGAAGTCAGAAAGAAGGGAGGGAGAAAGCCCAAAAGAACTAGTTTTAAGAACTACAAGAGGAATATATTTAGGGTCATAAGCCTTCTTAGTGTTAAGATAAGAGAGAGAGCAGAAAAAACATCTTTGGAGGAGGAACAACTCCAAAATCGTCAAGAGTAAAGTTAGTAGATAAAGCTAGAGATAAGAGTTTAGCTTTAGCAGAGGTTACGATGGCAGTTGTGCCATCGGAAGATACTACAGGAAGGAAAGATGAAGAAGCAAATTAATCGTTGACGTTCTTTATAAAATGCTAAAAAGGGCTTTAGGTAGAGGACTAGAAAGATCATTGCATTTTCTTCTGATAAAAATGATTTTAGTATCACAGTAAACAGATTTTGTATAATCCTGTGATGAAATGTAAACAGCATAAGTATCTGGAGTTTGAAGACGAGAGAGAGAGAGAGAGAGAGAGAGAGAGAGAGAGAGAGAGAGAGAGAGAGAGAGAGAGAGAGAGAGAGAGAGAGAGAGAGAGAGAGAGAGAGAGATGGACCGAAAGTAATTCTGGATACGGCGTCCCTGTGGCTAATAACACGAGAACAAGCTGAGTTAAACCAAAGTTTGTTAGATTTAGTCGAAGGGAAAGAATATAGAATGTAAGCCTCCATGACAGAGATAATCGTTTTGCACATTACGAAGGACCAATCCCACAGAAGGAGTAGTCATTCCATTGGAAAATCAAAGAAATACGATCTCAAATCCAACCAGTTTGCCGTACCCAAGTAGCAGGAAATCTTTCCTGCGGAAGACTTGAAGAGATAGAGCAGGACACAGATAAGAAGGTGATAGGAGGAACACAGAAGGAAAGAGTTTAACAGAATAAGGAGGAGGATTAAAAATTAAGAAAAGATCAAGCATGTTGGG
>JABUQX010033335.1:45000-55000 GCA_015478945.1 Trachelipus rathkii
ATATATATTTTAAAATAAAAATCTTGCTTCATTTTAAATTAATAGATTTAACTTGGACAAAATGTTATAAATTAATACTTTACTGATCTTGATTAGTAGAATTTAAATTCTTTTATTTACCTTTTTTCTTATGAAAGAAAGAAAGTCTCCGAATCCTTCGTAAAATCCACTGAGTCAAGGTAATTTCTTTGCATTGGTGGTGAAATGCAGGAGGCGGCGGAGAGGCAGGAGGGGGTGGGGGAGGTGATTCTGTTTTCTCTTTCGGCCAAACGTATCTGTGAACTTTATCCATCAAAGATGGCATGGGGTTTTTAGTGGGGTTTTTACCCCTTCTCTGAAGCTTTGGTGAATTGGGGATAGATCGGGATACCCTTGGCTGTTCTTCTGAAACATTTGGTCTATGTAAGGACTCCTGGTCCTGCGTCCTTTGAGGACTGGGATCCTGCCCCAATCGTATTCCAATAACCCCGGACTCCTGTATCCTCTCCGACACCCCAGTAATCCAGATTCGATTTTCCGGTTGTGTGTCCGAATCTGGTGAAAGATGTGTCATTGGGGCCCCATGAGCCCCCTTTTCCTTCGACCCATTGGAAAAAAATCTTTGATAGATGCGAATCAGTTTGAATGTTTTTATTTATTTCTTTCTTAATAAAAATTAATTATATTAATACCAGTCCCAGAAATGGGAACACTTACTTTAAAATTATAATATATTTTAACTTTATTTTTGTCTTATAATCTTTGAACAAAGTTATTATCATTAATATCATTAATATATGGTTAGATAATGAGTTTTATTTTTGATTTCGTCGTGGAATTCAAACAATTTGGACATGAAAACTATCTTGAATAATCTGCAGCTGATTATCAAAACACGAAAATAACAAATTACCTTCACGTAAAGTTATTTTTAATATATTTATGTGTATTCGTGTCACATTTTTACACTTAGTAATAACTACACCCTAAATTACAGGCATTATAATCCAGTAAATAAGCCGTTGCTACGCATCTAATTTCTTATTATTATTTATATTTAGCGAATAAATTTTCATCGCATTTACCCTGTAAAACCAAACGCCTTATAAGCGAATTCTGAGACAGGGACACATGTGGCACGCTCTGCTTCAAAAGTGGCACTGAGACAAACCAAAACAGAAGGCCATGTGGATGCCATCGTACCTGAAAAAGCCACCTGACTTGGGAGGGATACGAAACCACCTGATTTTGATAATTGTTTTATGAAATAATTTTACATTCTTAAGTTTAATTTACTGCTACGATTACTACTTCAAGTTCTGATGCAAGTTATTATTATTATTATTATTATTATTATTATTATTATTATTATTATTATTATTATTATTATTATTATTATTATATTATTATTATATTATTATTATTAATTATTATTATTATTATTATTATTATTATTATTATTATTATTATTATTATTATTATTATTATTATTATATTGTGATGTTTTTAAGTTTATGTTTATCATCATTAATACTGCTATTTTTATTATTATTATTATTATTATTATTATTATTATTATTATTATATTATATTCAATTATGTTATTATTATATTATTAGTTATTATTATTATTATTATTATTATTATTATTATTATTATTATTATTATTATTATTATTATTATTATTATTATTATTATTATTATTATTATTATTATTTATTATTTATTATTATTATAATTATTATTTATTCATTATTATATTATTATTATTATTAGTAAATATTATTATAATATTATTATGAATATATATTATTAATTTATTATTATTCATTATTATTATATTATTTTATATATTATTATTATTATTATTATTATTATTTCATACTATCATATTATTTATTATATATTATTTATTATATTATTAATTATATTATTATTATTATTGTTATTATTATTATTATTATTAGTAGTAGTAGTAGTAGTAGTAATCAAAATCAAATCAAATCAAAAATACTTTATTTTCACTATATAATACATAGTTATGCTTACCTAATTAGATTAATACATAGGAATATATAGATGAGAAAAGAGCAATTAGGGGGACGTTTTCGTCCATTGAGCCCAAATAATAATAATTAATAATTAATAATAATAATAATAATAATAAATAATTAATAATAATAAAATAATAATAATAATAATAATAATAATAATGAATAATAATAAATAAAATAATTAAAATAATTCATAGTAATAATAGCTATAATATTAATTGTAATTAAATAGTACCTCACTTCGAGACTGGATTATTATTAATTATTATAATTATTATTATTATTGTATTATTATATTATTGATTATATTATACTTATTAATTATTATTATTAATTATTATTATTATTATTTATTATTATCTATTATTATTATTAATATTATTTTTATTATAATTATTATTATTATTATTATTATTATTATTATTATTATTATTATTATTATTATTATTATTATTATTATTATTATTATTATTATTATTAGTAGTAGTAGTTAGTAGTAGTCAGTAGTAGTTAGTAATGTAGTATAGCAGTAGTAGTAGTAGAATAGTAGTAGTAGTAGTAGAATTATTTTATTTGATTTTTTTATTGTTAACATTGTTATCATTATTACTATAGTTGTTGATATTATTACTACTTTTAGTTACTACTATTTTCATTATTATTATTATTATTATTATTATTATTATTATTATTATTATTATTATTATTATTATATATTATTATTCGATTTATTATTATTATATTAATTATTAATTATATTTATTATTATCTATTATTATTCATTTATTATTATTATTATTATAAAGAATATAGACTAGCTTATTAGGGTTAGAATTATTTCATATATATATAACTGAATTTAATTAGAATTAATTTCTTTACATTAAATATAAATTTGAATATGCAAACCGTTATAATAAAATAGCTCATGGGCTCAAAGGACAAAAATGTTCCCTCAGAAGCCCATTTCTTGTCAGTGTATTTCTTTTTATATTAAATTTCCTTTTATAATGATAAGTATTATGTTAAAAATACCATTTACAGAATAAAGTATTTTTATTTCATTTGATTTATTATTAGTATTATTAGTTATTATTAATTATTTTATTATTATTGATTATTATTATTTATTATTATATTATTATTATTATTATTATTATTATTATTATTATTTATCTATATTATTATTATATTATCTATATTATTATTATTATTATTATTATTATTATTATTTATTATTATCTATATTATTATTATTATTCATTATTATTATTATATATTATTTATTATAATCATAATTATAATTATAATAATAATTATAATTTATTATATTATGTATTATTATTATTATTAGTTTTTATATTATTATCATTATCATTATCATTATCATTTATCATTATCATTATCATTATTCATTATCATTATCATTATTTATTATTATTATGCTAATTATTATTATTATTATTGATTATTATATATTATTATATATTATTAATATTATTATATTTTATTATTATATTAATATTTTAATAATTATTATTAATTATTATTATTTATTATTATTATTATTATTATTTATTATAGTTATATTATTATTATATATTTATTATTATTATGTATATTATTATTATTATATTATTATATTATTATTATAATTATAATTATTATTATTATTATTATTGATTATTACTTTATATTATTATTCATTATTTATTATTATTATTATTATTATTATTATTATACTATATTATATTTATATTATTATTATTATTATTATTATTATTATTATTATTATTATTATTATTATTATTATTATTATTATTATTATTATTATTATTATTATTATTGTTATTATTATTATCTAGAAGAGTTCTAAATGATTTTGTGACAGGAATGATTGCAAAAATGCATTGTTACAAGATTATTTCAACACCATCTGGGGCAGCGACAAGGCCCTACAATTTATTTCAACCTGCTGCTTGAATCAACTCCAGGACTAGCACTGAAAACCTATGCACCAAGTGACATGGTGTTGAAAAGTCCGGGGGAGAGAATTTAGAGGCCAGTTGGAATAAAATGATAGTTCCAGTGCCAGTCCTCATAATTGTAATACCTATTTTGAAAACACAAGACTTATACCTTCGTCTATCCTTAATATTTCTGGCATTTCTTTTTCTGGTGATTTTTCATGAAATAATCAAATTTCCTCTCAGTAAATAAATTTCCAAGATATCTGGTGTTCTGAGGCGTCTTCAGAATTTCTTCACACAAGTCTGGTTCCTAGCTCTGAATGAGGGTGTTGTTCGCTCCTGAATGGAGTACTCGTACGAGTTGTAGATGCTAGCATTGACTTCTTCCAATCTCTTTATTTTCTTCTGACTGTTCTACCACTTTCGATACATCATCGCTATGACAATGGACATTTTACTTCAGAACTCTCCAGCCGCGTACCTCATTCTTGTGCATCTCTCCGGAATAAAATTTAACTACTTTACTTATTCTTAAGTCCGAAATATCCTTCCTTATTCTGTGTCAAATTCCTTTGAGTTACACACTTTCAAACTCTTTGTATTAGGCTTTGTATGAGGTTATGTCGGTCATATATATATATATATATATATATATATATATATATATAGAGAGAGAGAGAGAGAGAGAGAGAGAGAGATTCATCATTAAAAGTCGAAACTGAAATTATCATTAAGAATTTTATACAAAAAAAACTAATTTCCCTGCTTTAGCTGTTCCCAACCTATTTCTAATGTTGCTGTGCACAAGTCCAAAAGTTGAAAATACCCTTTCAACATTAGCAGTTGATGAAGTTGCTAACAATATGCTTATTATTTTATATATGACCTTCTCATCTAATTTTTCTTTGAGAGATCTGTACTAAGATGAAGGAGTCACTGCTGACAACAGAGACTCATCAAATAGGTAACTTTTATGAAATGGAGGAGAATTTGCTCTTAATTTTATTCCATAAATTCCACTGCTTTTGAATACTCATCCTCTGGAAGTACTGTGGTCTGATATCTTGGGTTAAAAATATATGCCAATAAGTGAGCTTCTGTTACTGCCTGATAATACCTCCTTTTTACTTTGCTATAAATCTTGTCTGTTGAGTGGTGAATTAAGCTTCTAGCTCCATATTCATATTTTTCCAAATATAAACATCATCACTTAGTTTACAGTCATTGCCTTCTAGCTTGTTTGATGCTGTGGCCACACACTCCACAAATGAGTTTTATTATAATCTTTTGAAATGTGGCATCGATGGGTAGAAAATGAAATATCCATAAGAACTCGAAACAAGAATCATGTTTTAAAAATGTTAAATTTACAAATATATATATATATATATATATAGCATATATATATATATTATTATTATATATATATATATATATATATATATATATATTATTATATATTATATATATATTATTATTATTATTATTATTATTATTATTATTATTATTATTATTATTATTATTAATGTTATTATTATTATTATTATTATTATTATTTATTATTATATTATATATATATATATAGTTATATATTATTATATATTATTATATTATTATTATTATAGATATTATTATTATTATTATTATTACATATATTACATATATATATATATTATTATATATATTATTATTATATTAATATTTATATATTATATTATTATTATTATTATTATATATATATATTATATATATATTATTATTATTATTATTATTATTATTATATATATATATTATTATATATATATATTATTATTACAAAGCCCAATACTTATCATCTAATGCAGCGATACCATGGAGGTTTGAACAAGAGGTATGATATAAAGCAAATGGGTTCAGATGGACAACTTTAGGGGCGTGTTAGGTGAGAAGAATATATGTATGTATATATATATATATATATATATATATATATATATATATATATATATATATATATATATATATATATATATATATATATATATATATATATATTATTATTATTATTATATATGTATATGTATATATATATATATATATATATATATATATATATATATATATATATATATATATATATATATATTATTATATATATATATATATATATATATATATATATATATATATATATATATATATATATAAATATATATATATATATATATTAAGATATATATATATATATATATATTTATATATATATATATATATATATATATATATATATATATATATATATAAAAATATATATATAGTATATAGCTATATAGTAAAAATAAATATATATATATATATATATATATATATATATATATATATATATATATATATATATATATATATATATATATATATATATATATATATATATATATATATATATATATATATATATATAAGGCCCTTTTCTGTTTTACCACATTGGTCAGTTTTGAATTTTTTTTTTTAATATATTGCTACTATATGATACCAACAATGAATTTCAGTGGTAACGGACATGATTCAAAAGTTCGAAGTATTTTTAAATAATTTTTTAAAAATCCCATTTTGTTAAATATTGTTTTAAAATGGGAATATCTCGGAAAAGTACGACACCTACAGGAAAAACCACTATATTGATTCAGCGTATAAAGCATATTACAAAATGTAAAAAAAAAAAAAAAAACATTTTTTCATAAATTAAATATCTCAAAAAGTACGACACTTAGAGAAAAACCAAATACATATTTGGAATCAGCGTATAAAGGTTATTACAAATATGTAAAAAAAATATAATAAAAAAAATTAAAAAAAAAAATTAGGGGGCGCCATTGGGGGACAGAGGGGGGACGTTTTCCATACCCCGTAGGGAGGGGCGGGAGGAACCCCGCGACACCCAAATACCAAAGAGCGGGGATTCCGGAGACCGGAGGGAGGGAAATAGTCCTACCCTGTCGTTCCCCCGGAAGGCCGAGAGACCCCGACTCCTGCCATCTTTGCGGTTTACCCTTGGGTATTCCTTTAGTTAAAAAAAAATTAAAAGTTACGGATCCGTAAAACGTAACTGGTCCTATATATTTTTTAATCATGTTCGTTACCACTGAAATTCATTGTTGGTATCATATAGTAGCAATATATTAAAAAAAAAAAATCAAAACTGACCATTGTGTAAAACAGAAAAGGTCATATATATATATATATATATATATATATATATATATATACATATAGTATTGTTAGTAAATTATTTATATAAATATATATATATATATATATATATATATATATATATATATATATATATATATATATATATATATATTGAAAGAATGGTTTTATTATCCGTAGATTATTTGGTTTCATTTTTTGTAAGTTCCTAGGTATATTTTGTGAGTCAATGACCGACCGGATATGTGATATCAGGAATCCGGTGATGTAAATGTGAATGTAATATGGGATATAGATCCGAATACTCCGCAGAGGTGTAGATGCATGTTTTCCTCATAATATAATGAGGATGTTCTGAGTTCTGACTCGCTTCATAGTAATTATATATAACCATGCTTGGTTCTTGGATTCAAGTGCGAATATTAATATTTTATGTCAATATTTAAAAGATTTTGTTGTTGCATACATTACAACTAAAAGGTACATTGTTGAAGCGAAATGGAGCTTCACCTTTTTTTTAGAGTCTTTCTCAATGGATAAGATATTTAAAATAATAAAAATATTATAACTTAAGAATCCAACATCAAAATATAATTAAAAAGAAGAAATTTAAAATATTAATTAATTATATTGTAATATAAGAAGAATGGATATTCGAGACAGTCGAAACATATGAAGACTTTATTTCTTCGCATAGTTCTAGGGCGACAGGGCTAGCAACCCGGTCCTTTATACTTTTTTTGCTTGCAGAACTCCTGGACCAGCATTGGAATCTTATGCGCCTAGAATCACGATCATCTGGAGAGCTCTGGGAGAACGAGTTTTGAGGCCAAATGGAAGAAGGATGCTAGTTCCACTGAAAGGGTAAAACCCTACCTGAGTGTATAGCTCAAAGACTGGCATCAGAAACCATTGCGCCGAGAAATGTTTTTCTAGAGTGCTCTAGGATCAAGAGTTTCGGGGCCAGAAGAAGAAAATGCTGGTCCAACAGACAGGGCGAAAGCCCTAAATGGGAGATGGTAAATATATATATATATAATATATAGAATAATTTACAAAAAAACTTGAAGAACTATTTACAGTGATTTCCTGATGCGTTTCGTCTCTGTACTTGAGATACCTTCAGAGGAAAGTTGTTCGTAAACGAATGGGTGGGGTTGATAGTTACAATAATTAAAACAAATAATGTTAAGTTTATCTGATAATTCATTAAATTTTATGTTAATATCTGGTATACGAGTTTTGATGTGGAAGGCCTCCGTAATCTTAGGTTTCTGGACTTCACGCGATCCGTTTAATATTTATAAAGTGTTTGGAAATATTACCTACGGTTGTTTGAACATGTGTCGTGTGGAAATATGCAAAGATTTTACTGGGATTGTAGGGATGTTGATATGCCCTATCCGACAATCTGTTCGTCGTATAACCAATATATGTCGACGTACAGTCTGACTCAGGGCAGTTAAATTCCTACACAACGTTATGAACGTCGGACAAAGTATCTCTTGTGCTGAAGGAGGAAGATAGTTATTTCAACTTATGGTAAAGTCCGATTTTACCACAAGTCTGTGTGCGTGTGTGTTTAATTTTTGCCATGTTTTTATTTTTGAGGTGGGAGTTCAATATGTTACTAAAACACATCTCTTCCTTGATAATTTACATAATGTTTCATTATTTTGTTTAACTATGAAACAGTTATTAAAATATGGCATATTTGCTGCACTGTTGCACACGAAATTATCCAATATCTCAACAGCATTATCCGACCAAGTCTTAATATCTCATTCATAGTTAAATCAAATAATGAAACATTATGTAAATTATCAAAACTTAAAACTTGAATACACTATTATATTCGCCTCACTTGATGTAGAGTCTTTGTTCACAAATGAGAGAGTTCTTGAAGCGATTGACATAATAATTAACGAAGTGTATCGCTCAAATAACCTACCCTCACCAGAACTATGAGAACAACATATGAGGAATTTTTTATTAATTTGTTGTACCACAAACACCGTTTAAATTTAAAGAAAGCGTATACCTACAAATGATGGAGTGTCGATGGGTTCACCACTTGGACCTACATTTGCGGATTTCTCTATGATCAAACTGGAAAACAAAATCTTTAGTTAAACAAACAACTTTAACCACGTATTTTACATAAGGTATATCGATAATACCCTTACTATTTTAGGAACGTAGATCATATACATCAGTTCATCAACAGAATTCAAGAGTGGTCGTGCTTAAAATTCACTCACGAGACTTAGATCGATAATACTATTAGTTTTTAGACATCAAAATCAACGTTAAATTTGATGGCTCATTATCTATAGGTATATATATGTTAAACCAACAGATAATGGTCTATATTTTAACTATGGATCCTATTCATCGACTATTTACAATCTATCATTAAAACTCTAGTCTACCGAGATTACAATCCATGTTCAAATATTTGATGAAGAAATCAGCCGCATTATGTAAAATTGAATTAACTGTGATCATCTGCAATATTCAGTTGAAAATTTAATTAATAAAATTCTTATAAAAGTGTATAAAAAAGAAAAAATTAACAAGAAAAAGATCTATAAATTTCTTCTTCAAAACATCCAATGCTATAGACTTTAATAAGGATGTGAAATGCCTTCGTAACATATTGAACTCTCACCTCAAAACATTATCATATGTCAAAACATCTATCCTCCTCCTTCAGTACAAGAGATGGTTTGTCCGACAACCATCACGTTGTGTACCAATTAAACTGCTCCGAGTAAGACTGTATGGTGAAATGCATTGGTTACACGA
>JABUQX010033335.1:67500-87500 GCA_015478945.1 Trachelipus rathkii
AAATTTTCTTCAATTTTTATTGTACCAATTGTCCTATTTTTACTTTTAAATTTATAAAAGCTAAAAATCTTCTTCAGGTCCTTATTACTTATTTTTCCTTGCTAAATTAATTTCTGCCTTTCTTTTTGCTTTTATTATTGACTGGTTAAGCTCATTTCTATTTTTCCTATAATTTCTAAATCCTCCTCCCTATTACTACCCTTGAATATTTTAAAACATTTGCGATTTTCGTTGATTTTCTCTCTCTTATCTCTCTATTCCACCAAACAGGTTTTCTCTTCACCACCCTAATAGGTTTATCTTTAGCACACACTGACTGAATATTTAACAAAATTTGCTTAAAATGTTCCCACAAGATAAAAGTTTTGGTTTTTAAACTCCTTATCCCAGTCAACAATTATACTAAGCATGTCTCGTAATTTGGTAAAATTGCCATTTCAGAAATCTAAGATCTTTTCCTTATTAACTTGCAATTTGGGCCCAGATATCACATTCATGTTGAATCTAATTATATTATGATCATCACTAATTCCTAAATTCTCATCAACTCTAACCTCATAAGTCTAGCAGTGCATTGTGTCTTGTAGGTTTATGGACCACCTGGTTCAAAAAGTTGTCAAGTATACAATTTATCAATACAAAACTATTATGGTCCATATTAAACAAGGAATCTCATTGAATGTGAGGAAAATTAAAATCACCCATTAAGACTATAACTTTTTCTTTATTGTGGCATGCTGTCTCGATTTCTTTCCCCATTTCCGAGTCTAATTCTTGACTCTGGCCAGGAGGTCTATAAAATGCCCCTATTCTGTATTATTTATTGTACATAAGGATATCTACCCACACAGATTCAACATCATGATTAGTTTTAATGTCAGTTATTAACACAGATTGAATATTGCTTTTAACATAAAGCGCCACACCACCACCCTTCTTTCCTTTACGCTGGTATAATTAAAGTGAATATCCGTCTATTTCATATTCCTGAAAGGAATCTCTATACAATTCTTCATTAACCCATGCTTCAGTTATGCAAAAAATACCTAGATTCTCCTTTATAGTAAAACTAACCAGTTCATCTTTTTTATTTCTAAGGTTATGAGCATTTTATAGAAGAAGCATTTTAATATTCGAAATGCTATTACTTTTATTGTTATCATCTTTATTTGAGCCTGTAACAACGCTAGTTTTATTTATCTCACCACTATTATAGTTACCATTGCTATAATTATTCATATCAAGATTTAGCCCATCACCCCTAACTTTACCTAGTTTTTTGATAGACAAGTCTCCAAACTGGTACTGAAAAGCTCAACACCTTTACGACTCAAGTGAACTCCGTCTACTGCAAAAAGATCTTTGTCCAGAAATTCTCTCCACAAATCCAAAAACCTAATATACATTTTCTGAAAAATATAATTTATTAACTAACCCTTTCATTTACACCTAAAGCCCTACTTTCCCATTCCTGACCTGCACCTAACCTAGGTAAAATCCCAGAAATCATACACCTTCTTCCACTAGCTTTCATCTTCTGAATCAACCTACTATAATCTACTATTAATTCTTCTGACCTCTTCCATATATCATTTGTACCCACATGCACAATCATATTTGAATCGACATTTGTAGATTCAATCTCTCTATCTATCCTATCCACGATATCACCCACTCTGGCACCTGAATAACATACCATATCATTCAATTCATTCACATTTTCACTCATCGTTTTTTCACCTCTCACAGTCCCACAATTATCAATCACACAGAGCATAAATACTTTACATTATTATTAACTTTATTAAACTAATATCTTAAAACAAATTAAAACTTAAAACAAGCTTTTTTCATTAAATGTTAATTTAAACTTGAATTCTTAAAACTTTTATTTCAATGTTTGTTTTATTATTATCATTATTACTTTAATTTTTAACAGTCTTTTAAATTCGTAAAATTTCACTTACACAGAAATATACAATACAAACTTTAGGTGTGTGTGTGTGTGTGTGTGTGTAGGTGTGTGTGTGTGTGTGTGTGTGTGTGTGTGTGTGTGTGTGTGTGTGTGTGTGTGTGTGCGTGTGTGTGTGTTTTGTATATGTGTGTGTGTATGTGTGCGGTCATAGGTATATTTATATATATATATATATATATTATATATATATGAAGAAAGAAGAGTATATATATATATAAGTATATATATAATAGTATATATATATATATAGAAGAAATATAAATATGCACATATTTATCCATAAATTTTTATTATATTAATATCTATATATATATATATATATATATATATAAATTGCTCGATTTCATTAATATTTATTTCGTTCCGGCTTCTATTTTTTGGGAAACGACATTTAATAATAAAAAGGAGCACCAATAGTCTGAACATCCCAACCGTAAAACTTTATTCAACGTTTCGGAAACAAGCTGTTCCCATCCTCAGGATACAAAGCTATAATAAAACATATAAATAACAATAAAATCGACATATATGATAGACATATTACATACATATATTAATAATATTACATTACAATACAATACACACACAATAAATGGTGAAAAACATAAACTAGACAGCGCA
Organism: Trachelipus rathkii; assembly: GCA_015478945.1. NCBI lineage: Eukaryota > Metazoa > Arthropoda > Malacostraca > Isopoda > Trachelipodidae > Trachelipus > Trachelipus rathkii. The sequence continues at coordinate 70,097 of JABUQX010033335.1, forward strand.
ACCACGTAAAGGAAAATTTTACTAAATTGACAATAGTACATGGGAAGCAAATAACAAAATATTGGGATGAATGGTGAACAATAAAATTCAGAATGAAACAAAAACTAAACTCAAAATGAATAAAAATAAAAATAAAAATAAAAATGGAAAATGATAAATAATAAAAACGATTGCAAAAAATAATAATAAACAGTTATAAATAATTGATGTTTCATTAACCCCAATCATAATCGAAATTTAAAGCTAATACATTCAATAAAGTGTCAGGCAGATAACATATAGTTAAACAAAAATTAAACTTACTTAATTAAGGTTAAATCACAGGTTTGAGACGAACAGAAAATCGAGACTTCATAATAATTGTAGATTAAATGGACCACTGTCGTTATTGAGACTAGGCTTAAGATTATGTATGAACAAAGATTCCAAAATATGTAGGTTGGTTTTATCGGGTGTTTGTGCGAGTATATTGAAATGGGAGTGATTAAGAGGGTGATTATTAGTGTGAGAATGATCTCTGATGGTGGAGTGGGCTGGGGAACAGAGAAAGTTGTTAGTCCGAGAAGAAACACCACGGTGCTCGTCGATCCTAACTGTAAGTTGCCGCAGGGTGCTACCCACGTAGATGGCTGCGCAGCCATCACAAGAAAATTTGTAAACAACAGAGGACTTAAGAGCAACGGGAGTTCTATCCTTATGATTTAAAATAGATGAAATGTTAAACGAGGAAGTGAAGATGAGATTGATGTTGAGTTGGGGATAGAGGTCCTGCAATACTTGCGATAGGTCTTTTTTTAATTTCAGGTATATGGGGTCGTAATAGGGTAAACTGACGAAAAGATCTCTTTTTTTTGGGTTGACTATAGATTAGTTTAGGGTCGAATTTGGAATTTAAATAAGAATTAATGGATCTGTAGATTAATGAAGAAGGGAAATAGTTTGAAGTGAAAAATTTATGAAGGAAATTAAATTCTTTATCCATTAAAAAATAGGAGGAAGATAAATGGTAGGCTCTATGTAGTAGAGTTTTTATGCTGTTACATTTGTATAAAAGGGGGGTGTGACTAAAAAAGTTCAAACCAAGTCCAGTAAATGTCTTTTTCCTATAAATCTCTGTGGTGAAGTCGAAAGAGGATTTATTAATTATAAGATCGAGGAAGGACAGAGAATTGTTGCTTTCTTTTTCTCTAGTGAATTTAATGTTGTGGAGTTGAGCATTAAGATAATTAAAAAAAGGAAGTATACTGTTTTTGTCCTTGAATAGTAAAAAGGTGTCATCCATGTACCTCTTATAAAAAGAAGGTTTGATCTGGGGGGGACATTGGTTCAACCACATAGTTTCAAAATGATTAAGATAAAAGTTTGCTAAGGTAGCGCTAAGGGGAGAGCCCATAGCTAACGAATTTGATTGGCAATATAGTTCATTATTAAAGAAGAAATAAGTGTCCTTAGTTGCCAAATCGAGTAGGTACTTGAATTCTTGTCTATTAAAATTATTGAAATTATCTGTAGAACTGAAAATAGTATTAATGATAAGATTAATGACATCATCGGTAGGAATATTTGTGTAGAGGGACTCAATATCAAAACTAGTCATATGAAAAGTGTGTAAATTATTGATGGAAAATAGCCAGTCCTTAAAATCATAAGAATTGCGTATGGTGTAAGAATTTGAGGCGAAGGGGGATAAGAGGGGGACTAAAAACTTTGCAAGGTTATAGTTGTGGGTTGTATAAGCTGCTAATATGGGACGAATCGGGATGTTTGGTTTATGGACCTTAGGCAGACCGTACAGGATACCGGGGGATGAGCCCCTGGAATACAACATATCGAAAGTAAATTTAGTGAAAGTTTCAAGGGATCTACATTTTTCAACAGTTTAAATTTTGAAGTATCAGAGAGAATATTAGTTACTTTGTCAATATAGTCAGACCTATTTAAAATATCCGCCCATATCAGGTTTGCAAAACAGCACGATCAGATCAGAAAATTTTAAATGTGCGGCTTTGAAGGAGCCTAAACTTATGAGGGCTGAGTACCCTGTTTTGTTTTGTGGTGACTGGTCTTAAAATCGGTTGTAAACACCAGCATATGGCCGAGCACGTAAGTATTTTAAATGATCATCGCGAACGCAAACAAAGGCACCAAACTTAGACTTTTTCATCTGACGATGGTTTGCGAGTAATTGTATTGTTCATCAGATTGGTAAGATCAGTTCAGTTGGCACTTGGTTTCCTTTCCTTTTTATTATTAAATGTCGTTTCCCAAAAAATAGAAGCCGGAACGAAATATTAAGACGAAGATATGGCCAAGCTTCCATACAGTCCATCCGAAAACTGGAGAACTTGTACAACCGATCGGAGAAGCTCAAGTTGGATTTACTATTCCTCAACACATGCAAGGCTTACCAGGTTATCCCCAAATTTATAAGGTTTAAACTATTCACTAAAAGATTATATAATAGCAACCTATACAAAGGGTTTCAATTTAAGTTACTTAATAATGAGATATCCTTTAAAAAGAGATCGTTAATCTCGACCAATAAACAATACCAACTTTGTCTTTTAGAGGTAAAGAATTTGCTTTCTTATATAGACTTTTTATATATTACTAACAAATTAGCGGTTCATTCTTCCAAAATTGTAAATGACCATAAATTGAGACACGAGAGGAAATTAAAGTCTCTTAACTTGAACATAATAATAATAATCCTGATAATTTAATTTTTAATTACTCCTCTAAAATTCTATCATTAGATGAGAAAAGAATTCTAAGTTTGGGTCTTAACTTTTGTTTACCGCGTTTTCGCATTGATTATTTAAAATACTTGCAATCTTTCGAAAAACTAATTTATATACTTAAACCTTTTGATATTTACAAAGCCGATTTTAAATTAGTCACCCATAAAATAAAACAAATTGCTTTCAACTACTATTATAAGTTTAAACCTTCAAAAGTGTTTTCCTTTTTGATTTCTAAAAAAGATTTTTTCATTTTAAAATCCCTTCAATCTGATCATTCTTTAATTTTTTGCAAACCTGATAAAGGCCTTGGAACAGTTATTTTAAATAGGTCTGACTATATTGACAAAGTAACTAATATTCTCTCTGATACTTCAAAATTTAAACTGTTGAAAAATGTAGATCCCTTGAAACTTTCACTAAATTTAGAAGATAAACTAAATAGAAACTTACGTAAGCTTTTGAAATTTGAAAAAATAAATAAATCTACTTTCGATATGTTGTATTCCAGGGGCTCATCCCCCGGTATCCTGTACGGTCTGCCTAAGGTCCATAAACCAAACATCCTGATTCGTCCCATATTAGCAGCTTATACAACCCACAACTATAACCTTGCAAAGTTTTTAGTCCCCCTCTTATCCCCCTTCGCCTCAAATTCTTACACCATACGCAATTCTTATGATTTTAAGGACTGGCTATTTTCCATCAATAATTTACACACTTTTCATATGACTGGGGTTGATATAGGGTAAACTGACGAAATATTCCTACCGATGATGTCATTAATCTTATCATTAATACTATTTTCAGTTCTACAGATAATTTCAATAATTTTAATAGACAAGAATTCAAGTACCTACTCGATTTGGCAACTAAGGACACTTATTTCTTCTTTAATAATGAACTATATTGCCAATCAAATTCGTTAGCTATGGGCTCTCCCCTTAGCGCTACCTTAGCAAACTTTTATCTTAATCATTTTGAAACTATGTGGTTGAACCAATGTCCCCCCCAGATCAAACCTTCTTTTTATAAGAGGTACATGGATGACACCTTTTTACTATTCAAGGACAAAAACAGTATACTTCCTTTTTTTAATTATCTTAATGCTCAACTCCCCAACATTAAATTCACTAGAGAAGAAGAAAGCAACAATTCTCTGTCCTTCCTCGATCTTATAATTAATAAATCCTCTTTCGACTTCACCACAGAGATTTATAGGAAAAAGACATTTACTGGACTTGGTTTGAACTTTTTTAGTCACACCCCCCTTTTATACAAATGTAACAGCATAAAAACTCTACTACATAGAGCCTACCATTTATCTTCCTCCTATTTTTTAATGGATAAAGAATTTAATTTCCTTCATAAATTTTTCACTTCAAACTATTTCCCTTCTTCATTAATCTACAGATCCATTAATTCTTATTTAAATTCCAAATTCGACCCTAAACTAATCTATAGTCAACCCAAAAAAAGAGATCTTTTCGTCAGTTTACCCTATTACGACCCCATATACCTGAAATTAAAAAAAGACCTATCGCAAGTATTGCAGGACCTCTATCCCCAACTCAACATCAATCTCATCTTCACTTCCTCGTTTAACATTTCATCTATTTTAAATCATAAGGATAGAACTCCCGTTGCTCTTAAGTCCTCTGTTGTTTACAAATTTTCTTGTGATGGCTGCGCAGCCATCTACGTGGGTAGCACCCTGCGGCAACTTACAGTTAGGATCGACGAGCACCGTGGTGTTTCTTCTCGGACTAACAACTTTCTCTGTTCCCCAGCCCACTCCACCATCAGAGATCATTCTCACACTAATAATCACCCTCTTAATCACTCCCATTTCAATATACTCGCACAAACACCCGATAAAACCAACCTACATATTTTGGAATCTTTGTTCATACATAATCTTAAGCCTAGTCTCAATAACGACAGTGGTCCATTTAATCTACAATTATTATGAAGTCTCGATTTTCTGTTCGTCTCAAACCTGTGATTTAACCTTAATTAAGTAAGTTTAATTTTTGTTTAACTATATGTTATCTGCCTGACACTTTATTGAATGTATTAGCTTTAAATTTCGATTATGATTGGGGTTAATGAAACATCAATTATTTATAACTGTTTATTATTATTTTTTGCAATCGTTTTTATTATTTATCATTTTCCATTTTTATTTTTATTTTTATTTTTATTCATTTTGAGTTTAGTTTTTGTTTCATTCTGAATTTTATTGTTCACCATTCATCCCAATATTTTGTTATTTGCTTCCCATGTATATATTGTCAATTTTAGTAAATTTTCCTTTACATTAGTTTGCGCTGTCTAGTTTGTGTTTTCACCACATTTATTATTATTATTATTATTATTATTATTATTATTATTATTATTATTATTATTATTATTATTATTATTATTATTATTATTATTATTATTATTATTATTATTATTATTATTACTGTAATTTTGCTTCGATTTTATTGTTATTTATATGTTTTATTATAGTTTTGTATCCTGAGGATGGGAACAGCTTGTTTCCGAAACGTTGAATAAAGTTTTACGGTTGGGATGTTCAGACTATTGGTGCTCCTTTTTATTATTAAATGTCGTTTCCCAAAAAATAGAAGCCGGAACGAAATATTAAGACGAAGATATGGCCAAGCTTCCATACAGTCCATCCGAAAACTGGAGAACTTGTACAATATATTATTGTTATATATATATATTATATAGCAATTGGTATATAATTGAATATGCATATATTATTGTTATTATATATATATATGCATATACATATATATATATATATATAGTATATATATATATATATATATATATTAGTAGAGAGAAGAGTCTACATAAAGATATATATATATATATATATATATATATATATATATATATATATATATATATATATATATATATATATATGAGAGAGAGAGAGAGAGAGAGAGAGAGAGAGAGAGAGAGAGATATAGAGAGAGAGAGAGAGAGAGAGAGAGAGAGAGAGAGAGAGAGAGAGAGAGAGAGAGAGAGAGAGAGAGAGAGAGAGATTAATATGAAGGATGTTAAAATATCAAAACTTTACACTATTGCAAATTATATCCCAATTATTTTTATTAAATTATTACACTTTTATTTTCAGTTCAAATTTCAAAAATTTTAAAAATTTGTTAAAAAATTTTAGATGATCGCAATAAAATTAATAATAGTCATTAATTAAGAGAAACTCTTAATTAACAGAAATTAACAGAAAATAAACAGAAAATAAACAGAAATATTCAAGTTTATATTCCTTTGAAACGAATATATCAACTATAAATATCTTTCTGGTCTCAATTTCTGTTCCTCTCCTGTAACTTTATCAACATCATTATTCATTCCATCGTACTAAATCATTCCTAAATATACGCACGCATTCACAATAGAATTTTGTTTCCTGTAAACGCTTCCAAAATACTTTCATTACTTTCATACGGGAGGGGTCGGAGTGGAGAGGGTCCCCCTTGATTGGGGAGTTTCAAGGTATACTTGCTCTGCTTTTTCCTTTTCAAATAAAGTACGCAATATCGATTATAACACACAAAAAAAGTAACCTTTGATACAATAATACTTTTTCTATTAAAGAGATGAAATCCAATGATATCCAACCACTGATAGACTATAATATATACATATATATCCAGGTATATGCTATATAAACATAGTATATATTTACTATGTCCCGACAATTACATATATCGTCAGTATTAGAACTAAGCAAATAATGCACATAGGAGGTAATTTATCTCTCTCTCGTATCATCTCTCTATCTACTCTCATCTCTCTCGAGTGCTATCTTCACGTCTCTCATATCACTGATATATATTCTCATCTATCTCTCTATCTCAGTCTTATCAAGTATATATATATTATAGTACATCTATCTCGTATAATACTATATATATATAATATATAGGCCTACATACTAAAAAATCTCTATCCTTTTCAATCTTTTCTAAAAGTCTACTCTTGTTTGCGTCTCTATCGACATGGTAGTCCATAGGTCAGAAAACCGTCTATCAGAACATGCACACTACATTCCATTTGTCATATAGACTTGTAAATCTGTTTTATGTATTTGGCGCGTCTTGTGATATATATATTTTTTTGTCATAATGATAATATATATATTATAGTGTCTATGAGTATTTCTATTTATGGTTATTATATATTAATATATCTATAATATGCATGTGCCTTTAGGTTATTACTGGGTTTATATATATAATAGCTTTATATAGTTATATATATATATTATAGTATATATATTACTATAATGTCACATTTATTTATACTATATATCTCTATATATACTCATATATATATGATTTATATATATATATTCACTCTCTCTCTCTTTAATAATATATATATATTATATCTTATTATATCTATATCTATAATATCTATTATATTAGTATATATTATATATATATAGATATATATATAAGTTATATATATATATATAGTAATATATATAGATATATATATATATAACTATATCGTGTAATGAGATATATACTATATATTAATATATTTATAATAATATGGTATATACATATATAAATGCTATATATCATCTATAATTACTAGTATAATATATATATATTACTATACTATATATAAATATACTATACCTATATATATATCATAATAATTCCTATGTTAAAGGTACTATAGTATGTTATAATATATTACTATTAGTATTATTTCGTATTATATAATATATATATATATAATAAGGTATATAATGAAGTGCTTTGGAATAAAATTAGTGACTTTATATATATATATATATATATATATTATATATATAATATATAATATATAATTATATATAAATATATAACGTGGGGATATATATAGTATATATTAGATATATATATATATCATGGATGATAGAGGCATACTCACTACATACTATCTACGGCTAGGTATCAGCTGTTACGGTATACTATCTATCAGCTTTAAGAGTTCTCACACACTGACATAGTATATCACATAATTATGAATAGGTAATACGTACTATATGACTAATAATAATTATTATTTATATTATATAGAAGATATAAAATTTATTATTAATATAATTACATATATATTCTTTTACTATTTATTACGTTATTTTATAAATACTATATAGTATATATAAAAATATATTATTATTAGGAGTCTTTAGTATAAAAGAGAATCTCTTAAATATGAGCATATGAACTGTATTCAAAAAGGTATTTATCTTTCCCTAAATATATTTCTAATAATAAAAGTGTTAAGAATATAATTACTATCCACATTGAATCATGCTATTATATATATAGTATATATTATTGTGTCATACCAATTAGTAGATTATGATATAATTTATGACAATAGAGTGTGAAGTATATAGAGCATTCGAGGCGATAAATATATACTTCATGCCAGTAAATAGCCGGAGTAATAAGTATTATAATGACGTATAATATAATATATATCATAATACATATCTAAATACATTTAAATGCATATCATATATTACAAAGTTTAATACACGATAACAATATAAAAACTACTAGGAATAGTTGAAAATGACTATATATTAAAAATACTAGTACTAGTATATATATGTGTGGTATTTTTTTGTAAATAAAATTTTAATAATTAGTAATAGCTGACATATTACTAGATGGACGTGATGTTATTATTGTATCTATAATACTTTAATGGCCGATATAGTATCATAATAGCATTTCATATGAGCTAAAAAGATATATTATACTAGAGATACAGAGACACGTATAAATATATACCTGAGATCGTTATTAAATATAATAAATGTATAAAATATAGTAATGTGAAAGAAAAAAACAAATAACATTATATAAGCTCACGCAATATCGAATACAATTATTGTAATATATCTGAATGAATATAGTAATACCAATAACATGTACTCTTCCACACACATATCAAAAATTCATATTCCATCAACTGCTAATCAAAAATAATTATCTATAGTATTTATATTATAAAATATAAATAATTTTCATATGAATCACTAAAAGTATATAACTATATACTATAAATTGTTTATATATGATGATATATATAATAGTATTATATATATGCTATATATATATATATATATATATATATATATAATATATTATGAATATCATTGTATTATAGGAATTATATATATGAAATATTTTATATTATAATAGACATTTTATATTTGATATATATATAATATTTAACGTCTTATAGATAACATATTAATTAATATTATATATATATATTATATATATAGTATATATCATATAATAAGTATATATCAATATAGATATATATATATATATATATATTATATATATGATCATGATATATATATATATATATACTAGATTAAAAAATACTAATTAAATAAGCTATATTATATATAATATATGATATATATGATATATAGTATAGTGATGATGGTCTCGTAGTCTGTTTATTTATTCTACGCAACACTAGTTCTATTCTATTGATACTATTATATGAACCGTTCTCTTGCATCTCTCAGTCGTCTCATATTCATCATACTCTCATAGTCTATTATCTGCCTATCCTATATACTCTCTCAGATGCAGGAGAGAAGTAGGAGAGAGAAGATCGTCGATGCGAGCAGATCTCGTCTGCACTGAGTCAAAGATCTCAACAGTTACTCTCGCGCTGCATCGATCGCGTCTCTCTCTCTCTCGATCTCATCTATCCTCTGGTTATACGTAATACTCTTATCAGCTATATCCACGTCCTTGGTCGAAGGCTCATCAGCCCTTTCATATAGTCACTATACATTTTGATTAAGTATGATATTAATATCCTAACAACTAATTAGCCTACGCTAGGAAGGATGTCTCAACCATGTCATGAGCCATTATATTTATATCTAACTGACGGCAAGTAGTGAGAACTAAGGTTATTTATCTAGAATCCCTCAAATAAAACTCACTATTCCTATTGCTCAATCTTTCTACGCCAAATCTGTATAATGCTTGCCACACTATGATATTTACAACTATCATATAACTATCTCGCGAAAATATCTGTACATAATCTACTAACAAGTGACCTTCGTGAGTACTGCCCGGCTTTCATTGGATATTCTTTGGTACTATATTCGTTCTGTGTTAGAACACGACGGCGTCTCACCGGCTATACAGTCACCTATAGACCTTATTGAAATTGATGGTATCTCAACTAGCTACGCTAACCCAGAGCTTCACTGGAGCTATCTAATTTCATCAGGGCACATCTTATCAACCGAGAATACAGCATTCAAACATATAACACTAACCCCTGACGCGACTTTTACACTAGAATGGTCCACAGGGCTTTTGGAATATTATTATTGGTTCAATTTATAAATGATGCTTATAGTTAACTTCCACCTCAGATTCAATTAGAACAAGTGCAGAAGATGTATGATGATATATTGAGAAGTGAGGCAAGGTCCAACTGTTTGGGATCCTCGTAGAATAAGCAGCTGAAGCGGATAACGTGCTCCTCTTCCTTCACTCAGCCCTCCAAGTATTCGCTCCCCACTAAGAAAATGGAGCTAATGAAGATGAATAAAATATCGTAGAGAATATTATTACAGAAATACAGACACTGATAGATCCACCACTTAGACTATAATAATAACGGCTATCAAATTGCCCTAGACAAAATCATTCGCCTATCATGCTTATCTATTCGGCTCCTAAACTGTGACATAAAACCGTATATGTTTTCCGGGTGTTTTTCTGGTTCTGGTAGACTACTGAAGGTTCCAATATTCTAGGTGTTTAAAGGTACAGTCTTTCTTAATGCGTTCTCGTGGAATTTTGGCGTGTTCAAAAGCCCTGCGTGTTTTTATTGAAATTCTATTATGATGCAGTTTCTGTGTCTAATCTAGCAATCCTCGGCGCTCTTGGAAAGTAGAATAATATTTATGAACTCAAACTTGAAATATGCATAGGCAAAGTTTTTTTAATAAACTATATACAAAGTTCACATTAAACTACAGTATTTAATCGATTTTTTGAGTTTTATGTGCTCAGACGTTATGTCAGTCCAAGTTTCCAAAGACCGTGCCGACAATCTTTAATTAAAGTCTATTAAATAGAGATAATTAGAATATGATAAATCCTTATTCCAGAATAGTATATTATTATTATATTTTCTGTTACATGGAGACTCAAAGTGAGATATAAATTTATGAATCAGGGCAATATGTAGTCGGGGGATAAGTGCACTACGATCGATTGTTACTAATTAGATAAGTTTACTTTGTAATGATGCAATTTAAGTGTATCATAGTGATTTTGCTCTTGCGAACATTAACTGCCACAAAAAAAAAAAAAAATTCTAAAAATGCAAAAATTTTCTATTGAGATATCTAAAACAAAAGATAAATATGTATTCCTAGAAACTAAAGATGCAAGTACTATCAGAGTTCAATGACCACAATCTCGACATCCCATACATCATATCTCGCTCAGCTATATGAGCAAGCCCTGAAAATATATTAGAGATGTTGAAATATTAATAATACGGAATAATAATAAATAACATCATTAAATAATTCAATTAAATAAAATAATTACTATCAAATACGCAATATATTTACTTTTTATTATGTATGAATAATCGGAAAAAAATACATGGTATGAGAAAATATAGAGTAATCAAATAACGCATGAGATCTGACAAAATCAACCATCAATAACGATTGCAAAAAAGCTAACAGAAAGATCGAACAAGTGTACTATTCATTCGTAGCCTTTTGTCAGTTAATGACCCAGCTATTGCTATGCATATTCAAGTATTCGAAGTCCAGTTTCAGAGAATAAGGTTAGTAGTTAGATATATGCTAAGAATTTTCAAAAATCTACTGATGTTTTTGAAACACTATTGAGATAAAGTTACTGAAATGAATGACTACTTAGACTTAGAAACACATCCAATGGAAAACACGTTTAGAGCGCGACAATAAATAAAGCTACATTGGATTGGTGTTTATATACGGCTTTCTAAAATCGGCTTGAAAATTTCCGACTTTTAATGTCTGATTTCTTAAGGGTGCGGGACTGAAAAATTGGGGTTTCAGGGCTCCGAGACCCAATTTTGGATAGCTTGCCCTGAAGGTCTGTTCATGGTTAAATTTTTTCTTCGCATATTTTGCCCATAACACCAATCCGTTGTAGACAAACCTCGATGAACCGGAAAGACCCTCCACTTCTCACCTACACACCCAAGATACTCAACAACCACTACATCAGGCGCGCGCGCTATAGCTCTGTTGGATGAATAGAAGTTTACTTTTTTCTCTGTTTATATGTTTATCATCCTTGGTTTTAGTAATATACCTATTTTCTTTATCTTTTTTTCTTTTATTTTTCCCCTCCCAAAACCGATTAGAAACTCTTTAAACAAATCCGACGCCAACTACCACAAGAATTGCGCTGTAGCTTCGCGCGCGTCTCAGATGGACAAAAAACTAAAAGATCTTTATAAAAAAGTTACAATATTCAGGGACGTCGTCGGTCTTGTGTAAAAAGAGGCAGTACCATAATCAATATGGTCTTCACTTTACTTTTATTCCCATTAAACAAAAAACCGAAAAACTAATTAAATATATAAATGTTACACCCGGTCACCAGCCACTCGCTAAGACCCGAGTTTATAATTTCATTCATCGAAAGGCCGTAGACTTCGATTTACGGCAGGACGCCGCAATCTTCAAAACTGAGCAGAATGCCATAAAAAACCTCGCTTGGCGGCTGTCATTTACGCGACAATCGTTCCCGTTTACCCCATGACAGACCCCGACCGTCTGAGTATCGCGAATACTCGCCTATACCCCACCACTCTAGAATCATCAAGCCCACCATAGCGCCTGACCAGGAAATGCGATCACATCCCGATTTCTGACATAAAATCTCAATTCCGATCTCACCACTTACTTGCTCGCATTTCAGAGGGATCGTCAAATTCAATCGACGTAACACTGTTCGGGTTTTTAATTTTTATTTCTTATTCTTTTAATTATATTATTTTTTTAGCAAACACAGGTATTTTCCTACTTTTCCGATTCGGTTGTTTTTAATTATTATTATTAATATATTATATTTAAATTATATATTATTATCATTATTATATTTTTTATATGTATTATTATTTTATTATTATTTAATTATTAATATTATTAATTATTATTTAATATTATTATTATCAGGTATATTTTATTATTATTATTCATTATTATTATTATTATTATTATATTATTATCATTTATTAATATCTAATTATTCACATTTATGAGATTATTCATTATATATTGCATTGATTATATACACTATTTTATATATCTGTATTATTATCACATATCTATTTATTCTTATTAAATTCATGTACTAACAATTTTATTCCATATTTTATTAATTATTATGCAATTATATTAATGTTATTATTATTATTATGTATCTTATTATTATTATGATTATGATTATTAATCTATTTTATCATTATTATTAATATGCAATGATCATATTATTATCTTATCATTATCATTATTAATTATTAATAATTAATTATTCTTATTAGTATTCGATTATTTATTATTATTATTATTATTATTATTATTATTTATTCATTATTATTATTATTATTAATTATTATTATTAAATTCATCTAAAACACTAATTGAATCATTATTTTTATTATTATGTATTATGTATTATTATATATTGTTATGTCATGATATAATTCATTTATTTATTAAATTATGGATTATTGATTTTATTATTTATTATAGCTGTTATAGTTTTTGCTCTTAGATTATATTCATATTTATCTATTATTATTTGATTTTATCTGATATTCATTATCTATTTATTATTAATATTTCATTTATTACTTATCCGATTAATATATTCGATTTATGATTATTCATTATTCGCATCATATTGATTATTATTAATTTACAAAATGATTTGATTATTATTATCTATTATTTTTTCACTATTCTTATTTCAATTATTATCATATAATTTGATGATTATTATTATTAATTTGTAACATTGATCCCATCTATGCCATATTATCATTATCCATTATATAATTGCATTTCACACATCAACCCCACCCAAATATTGATTCTATTCTATTCATATTATTATTTCCCACTTTATCATTCTTACTCTACCTATCCCTCTCGTACTCTCAACTTATATTCATTACCCTCTCTATATGTTGTTAGGATTAAGAGATCGCTCTCCCGGATCTTGATTACGTTTTACAAGAGGACTAATTAGAACAACGTTCCACCCGCGCCCTTTCCGCAAAGAGACCAGTTGTATCTTGCCGCAATTAATAATTAACGTTTTAAAAGCGATGAGTCTCCTTAAATAGAATGGCAGAGCGATGTTATCGAGGTCGTCAGAAGAGAGAAAGACAGAGGAATATAAGCGATTAAAAATGTATCTCAGAATCTAGCCAGATACTATCCGGTCTGTATTCGTAATAATATATATATCATATATTATATATATATATTATATATTAAATATATAATATATTATAAATATTATATATATATATTATATATATATTATATATATATATATTATATATATTTTATATTTATTACTTACTATATATATATATTATATTATACTATATATATTATTATATATATTTATATATATATACCTAATATATAGGTAAAATACTATATTATACATTATGATATAATGATATTATATAGTATATTATATTATATATATATATATTACGATATATCGGTTCACATATATATATATTATATATATATATATAAATATATATATATGACGCGATCCGTAGGTTCACATGTAAAGTATTCTGACTAGCAGCGATTCGAGACTATAGTCGGAAAGGCGAGATTGTGGACGCTATTACTCTTTACCTTACAATTCGACTCAATGTCAGCAAGAAATGAGCATATATTACCTGCATTGTGTTTGTTACTGATGGGACATACAAACCCGCAATCCAGTATAGGCCTGGCCAGCCAGCCAGGTATTTATCGAGTACACCGAACAATCTCCAGTGGACCCATTCCCGAATGTTCCGACAAGTAATGAAAGCCTGTATAGGTTCCAAGTCCTAACATTATATATATATATGATACTATAATATATATATATATATATATATAATAATTATATAATATATATGTTTATATATATATATATATATATAGATACTATATATATATCAATAATAATATATATTATATATTATATATACTATATAATATATATATATGATATATATTAGATATATATTAATATATATACTATATATACTATTATATAGCATATGCAAAGCCTTAAATTTAAAGCGTCGAATTGGCATGCAACGTAAGGTAGGTTACCTGAGCTCGTAATGAAATTAAATGATAGGAACGACCCTGCACGAATTTAGCAGTTTTGGTTCGTAATGGCCGGTAGAATGAGAAATGAAAATGTGAATGAGGGAAATAATTGTTCCTCCTTAACATTTAATTCTTCAATTGTGCCATTCTTCCCTTCCTTGCACGCGCCCCGAACCTGTTAGATAATGGTACTAATCTTGCATTATCCATAACATTATTATTTCTCTTTTTTATTATTATTTTTTTTTTCTATTATTATTATGATTATTATATATATATATTATTATTATTAATTATTACATTATTATTATCTGGTCCAAAGGACGGATTCTCACCCCAATATTCATCATTTCAGTAAAAATTAATAATAATATGTTGAGCTTCCCTTTTTATTTTTGTTTTTTTTTGTACAATATCGTATGTGACAATGTATATAACTTACTATTATTGATTATTATTATTATAATTATTTTATATTATAATTCATTATTTTATTATATATTATTATTATTTTATTTTATATTATTTATAATCTATTAATTATTATTATAATTTTATTATTAATTACTTCATTATTATTACTTTATTTTTTACTATTATTATTATTTTTTATTATTGTTATTATTCATTATTATTATTATTATCATTTATTATTATTATTATTTATTATTATTTATATGGCACGTAAGTAGTAGATTGTACGCCAGCTAAAGAAGTAAAAGCAGGTTCAGCAGCAGTAATAATTAATTGCAATATTCAGATAGAGGAATCTAAACTTTTATCTATTATTATTTTATTTTTACTATTATATTATATATTATTTTTATTATTATTGATTCATTATTATTATTATTATTATTCACTGTGTTTTTCAAAACATTACATTCATGGAATACTTAAAGCTTAAAATTATATAAAGACAAGTTTTTACATAATAATTTCAATGAGCTTGAATAATGGTGACGGAGTGGCGAAAATATTTCCCGCTTGCTCTTCGAAAGAATGGACTGAGAAAGACATTGCGAGCAAGCTGATCCTTATTGACTACAAGGAAGAAGAATCAACTAAACAACTGGCATAAGAGACAGCTCTAGCTCACTTACATATTAATTTGATGTATGACGGTAGTAATCACTTCCAAGTTAGGGAGAGCATGCTCGGCTGCAGAAGATTGGCTTAACAATCTGTCCACTGACAGACGCAGGGGACAATGGAAATCTTAAAAGGCGAAGGTCGCAACGGTACTTAAAAAATCTCATGATCTTTTGCAGTCAAATTAACACAAAGAAAAAAAAAAGAACAAGAAAGACAAGAAAGGAAGGAAATGAATAAAAAAATCTTTAATTTCCATTGCATGATTATTCAATGTTGTTCTTGGGGTTTTGTTTTAAGTTATGTTTTTTTTCTTTTTTTTTCGAGAATTGAGAAGAGACCCGTTGAAAAAGACAGCGACACACGAAAGTGCTTGAATCAGAACTTACAGAATATCAAGTTTCAGTAATTCAAGCCATGATATAATTTATGGCACTTCGCAAGTGCACCAATATACGGAAACCCAGATTCTCATATTACAATTAATATTGAACTATTTAATGGTTCTATTCACCTTCAATATTGGCAAGAATTTCAAATAAAAAAATACTGCTTAATGTACTTTACCTTTAATAGGCGGTTTTTAATCTTGAATAAGTCTTTGATAGTCGAGGCAGTGACGAGAAGGATACGGGGAGAGAGTGAGAGAGAGGAGGAGAGATGAGGAGAGAGGAGAGAGAGATGACGAGAGAGCAGAGACGGCAGGAGAGAGAGGCAACAGAATGATATTTTACAAGGGTGGTCCGTTGAACAGAAAAAGCGCTTAAAAAAACGCATGATATTTGCATATTCTTTTATCTGAAAATTTCAAAACGAGGGTTCTAGACGATTATATAGTGAGTTCTTGCACACTTCTATGTTAAATTAGAAAATTGATTTATTAATTAATGCATGGCTGGGTCGGTGGATTCATTTGATTGGTGGAGCGCCATAAATAATCGTAACTCAATTACACTCATTCCGATTAATTTGTAGGAGATCAAACACAATATTTTATTACAAAAAGCATTCCCAAAGCCAAAGTTCGCTTTTATAAACAATGGGGTACACTCTGGGAGTCAGAGCGAGTTATAGTTGTGTAGAGAGGATGAGTGAC
>JABUQX010033336.1:0-2500 GCA_015478945.1 Trachelipus rathkii
CGGTGTACTTCGTTCGTTTATGTTTGGTGTTTAGCCGTTTTCGCATTTATCGTGAAACACTTTCGCGCGTTTTCGTGCGCCGCTTCATTCTCGCTTCGTTACCGCCTCTCTTATACCTACTCTCTACCTCGGTTTCTTTCCGGTCCTTCTATAGCAGCAACTGTAGACGGTTACCGTTCATCTTTTAAATCTATAAACAGTGGTGTTTCTATTACTTCTTCGCCTATCCACTCCTATATGGGGACTACCCCAAAGGGTTGACAGGGAAAAGGGTCGACAGGGAAAAGGGTCGACAGGTCAAATGGTCGACAGGACATCAAACAAGTTTCCAGTATGGCCCGCCGCAGGCGTTAGGATAGGTTAGTTAGGGTTAGGTTAGGTTAGGTTAGGTTTTGTTGGATTCGTTTGAGAAACTCTAAATAACCAGATTTTTTATACAGATGTCGATCATTTGACCTGTCGATTACTTTCCCTGTCGACCATTTGGCACCAGCTCCTCCTATATGTCGACAACTCCACCCTTTCCATCGCTCATTTCATTTTGAAAGTTGTCCCACACAACAGTAAAGTATCTCATACTATAGGACCGGTTTTTGCAGCAACTATTATCTGACCTTTCTCAAATTTCTAATTGGGTCATTAAGAACATGGTTGTTTTCAATGCCACAAAAACTCAGTTCCTTCATGTTACTCCTAAACATAATCTTCCACGAAACTAGATCTTCTTCTTCTTCTTCTTCTTCTTCTTCTTCTTCTTCTTCTTCTTCTTCTTCTTCTTCTTCTTCTTCTTCTTCTTCTTCTTCTTCTTCTTCTTCTTCTTCGAAAACACAACTTCAGCTTCGTCTTTCTTTAATATTTTTTGGTGTTTCTTTTCCTCCTGACATTAATTGGAAGAATCACATTACTTCTCTTTCTTAACAATCATCTTAAGAGGTTGAATGTTCTGATTGGCCTTCAGAATTTCTTTTTCGTCACCCCTGTTACTTGTTCTTTATATTGGTGTGGTTCGCCCCATGTATGGAGTATGCGTCACACATCTGGAGTGGTTCCACTCTCACATCTCTTCTTGAAAAGGTGGAGTCTAGGGCTTTTCGTCTTATTAATTCTCATTCTCTCACTAATTCTCTCCACTCTCTTTCCTCCCCTTCGAATTTTTGCTTCACTCTCTCTTTATTCTATCCCTAATACAATGGACACTGATTTTCTGAACTCTCCAATCGCATACCTCCTCCATTGAGAAGAACAAATTGGGACACATCCTTTCCCCTACACACATCTCATGCCTTTATCAACTCCCTGACCCATCAGACACAACTGCGGTGCTTAATTTTTGCATGTAATCCACTGGTGGTAGAATCTGCAACACACTTCCTTTTTCTATGTTCCCAACTACCTTTAACTTGCACACCTTCAAACGCCATGTATATGAGCATGTCGGCCTTTAATTCAAAGGTTGGAGAAGGAAGAATAGCACCAGAATCGTCTGGTTTGAGAATTTCACCTAACTCTGGTGGATTTTGGTAGGCCTCCGTCGTTTGGCACACACACAGGCAAACACATACACACACAAACACCTACACACACACATATATATATATATATATATATATATATATATATATATATATATATATATATATATATATATATATATATATTATATATATATATATATATATATATATATATATATATTGCTTATAATATAAAACTGTTTTCATTTACTACTTGATTTATTCATAGTTTGCAAGAGAAAGAGGAAAATAAGTGCGATTAAAAGAAAAGGAATGTGTTGAAGGCGCCGTTCCACCCCCACCCTCCAAAAACACCAATAAAGAAAAAAATCGTTGAAGATTTTTATGGCGAGTGCTAAAAATTATTTATTCTGCGAACGTGTCGACTCTTTTTCTTATGAGAGGGAAACAAATTAAATAAATAACGTTAGGAGAAGGGCGGTTGAAGTAAATGAATTCTCTCTCTCTCTCTCTCTCACACACACACACAAACACACACACACACAGCGTATCAACTCTCCACACGCGTGAGCTATGAAATAGGGTCTCTTTTCTCATCATTTTCTTTATTTTTACGTGACCCCATTATATTTAAGCACCAAGACCACACACACACACTATATATATATATATATATATATATATATATATATATATATATATATATATATATATATATATATATATATATATATATATATATATATATATATATATATATATATATATATATATATTCTCTATACATATATATATATATATATATATATATATATATATATATATATATATATATATATATTTATATATATAGACACATCACTATCTATATATATATATATATATATATATATATATATACCGGTATATATCTTTACCTTTTTTTTGGTAAAATTTACAATTTTTTAAAACTCACAAAATATGCAAAGAAATTGACGGAAGATGTGATAGTATTAAAGTGTTGCGATTGAAAATGAATATTTTAT
>JABUQX010033336.1:12500-15000 GCA_015478945.1 Trachelipus rathkii
AGTTATATATATGGTATATATAAATATTAATATATATATATAATATATATAATATAATATATAAATATATTAAATATATATATATATATAATATATATTATATATTAATAATATTATATTATAATATATTTAATTAATAATATTATTATATAGTATACTTAATATATTACAAGAGTGACAGAGGTGAGAGTAGTAAAAAATGGTGGTGAGGACAGCTATGGAGAGTAAAGATTAGAAATATTTGCAGGAGATTAAGTCTGATGGATTCTGGTTAAGAGAATCGCGGAGGTGAAGATCAGGGAATGGGTTGTTTCCAACGAGGACCGTCACAAATAGGTTCACAAATGGAATAGATTGATATGATGGTACACCTCAATGGCACTCCACAAAGAGAAGTTATTTGCTCCGCCCAGTCAGAGATCTGATTAATAGGGACCTCAATTAATAAATAATTATGATGCTGTAAGTAGATAGTCATTAACAAATGGATAAATGTGAAAAGGAGATTACCTGGTAATATTATAAGTACAAATATATATAATCTTTATTCGTGATACATATAGATTATTATGCTGACGGTACCATGAAGGTGAAAGACAGACAAGTTGCATGAAATAAAAGGATTGAAGAGAAATGTGTGATAATTATAAAGTTTAGGGTGAGTCACTAGAAGGAAAGTTTGTATACATAGAAAAGGTGGAAATATATTTTGATAAAATATATAGTCAGAATCTAGAACAGAATATTAGAAGGAGTCTGAGTATAAGATAGATTAGGTTAGGGAGAAACAAGAAAAGTTAAAAAAGTGACAAGTGACCAATGAAGAAGACCCTTAGGTAGTAAAGGGATGGGTAGGAGGAAACGAGAGAAAAGACACTAAGAGGGGGTGGGACTGAAGAAGTGAAGGAGGCGTAATAAGAGTATAGCAGTTAATTGGTTTATGTATCGATTTACATTTAGAAAAGACTTTAATTAGAAAAACTTAATTAATAAGACAAGGGCCCAGTACATGGAAGGTAAGAAATGGAAAACAAGAGAAGAGTGATAAAGAAGAGTTAAAAGAAAAATAGGCGCAGTCAAAGAGGTAAAGAGTGTGGAAGGGAAATTAGGAGAAGATGTGAGGGCAAAGAGGAAGGAGGATTTTTAGGGTGTATATGACTGACAAAAAACGAATTATATTTAGAGGTATCCAAATAGAGGAATAGTGTGCAAATATCAATGATAAAGCAAAGGTGAATTAATTATTTAGGTGAGATCAACAGACTCAAAAATAACAGGGAGTATTTAAATACAGATTATACTTACAAAGAAACTTGTTAATTAATGTTAAATCGTGAGCAGTGTTGGGATGGGAGGAGAAGAGATTTAATGATATAGGAGCGGGGAGGTATGAAAGACGGGGTGAGGGAGTATAAGCACTATGGGTGAAGGAGTTTTGAGAGGTGACTCTGAGTAACAAAAATGAAGTAATTCGGAAAGATGGGATACCCTAAGAAACTAACAAATAGAGGTTGAGGAGTAGAAATGAAGGAATTTCTGAAAAGTTTCAAATAGGTGTTGGAACGAGCAGGCGAAGTACCCAGAGGGGTGGGGGAAAGTCAATCATAGTTCCAATAGAATAAGGGGAAAAAAAGATTACAAGGCGGTGAAGTATATATAATATATATAGTATATATATATATACCATAAGTTTCGAAAATGCACTCAGTTTCAGTGTTTAGAACCAAGATAGAAATATCTTTTGATGTTTTGGCGGGCACCATAAAACGTGCCCCAACCTGATTTCCAAAAGCCCTAAAGAGATGAAACGGCGGTAAAGAGTAAATTCGCCTAATATAAAATAAAATGAAAGAATGGTAATTGTGAAATTCGGTTAGAGGCAAGAAGATTTCAAAACAATATCCACATTGTTACACGGCAAAGACACAAAGGCAAAGACAAACACAAACATGGCACACACACACACACACACCACACACACACACACACAACATACAATATATATGATATATATATATATAGATAATATTATATATATTAATATAATATAATATATATAATTATATAAATATAATATATAATAATGCCATTATATAATATATATATATGATAATATATATAATATATATACTAGTATATATATATATATGATAATATATATATATCGAGAAATGGATATTAAGTGCTAAATAATTACGGAAACTCTGAGTGACGCAGCTGGGCATGGAAAGGCAAATGCTCGGCATTACTAAGCGCGATCGAAAGACCTGCAAATGGATAAGGGAGCAAACAAAAGTAAGTGACATCATCGAGAGAGTAAAGAGCTTAAAGTGGTGAGGGACAGGTCATGTTGCCGATTAACACAATATGTGGACTAAACAATCCTTGAATGGGTTGCACTTGATAGGAAACGTCCGAAAAAAAAACAACAAAAAACAAAAGAAACAAACAAACAAAATCAAAATAGACAGACGACATTATAAAGTTTATTGGACCTAAT
>JABUQX010033336.1:17500-20000 GCA_015478945.1 Trachelipus rathkii
AAACTGCAATAATTTTTTAGGAAAAGGACTTAGTGACTCCAGTGAATGCATTTCTCCGATAAAAAATTTGAGAAAACCTCCATATCCATCCGAATCTCGCGTTGTAGTCGTGGGTAATGACCAGTTGATATTTCATACAAAAAACTGCATCGTGCACTACTTCAGAAACTGCATAATCAGTCGATGCCATTTGGGCATTCTTTTTGAAGGCCTTTATAGAATTCATCCAGCAGTCGGTTTCGGACTCGCTTTCGTCATTTGCGTAGTAGTTGGATGTCATTGTTTAATCGAAATGATAGCCAGCTCTTAACTTTAACTTGGATTTGACACAGTAAGCTAATATTGCTAGTTTATTTATGGCATAATTATCCAGTATTAAAAACCTAACTCCGAAACGCATTGATAAAATCCCTTTTGAAATTGGTTTATTCAAGGAAAGTGGCTGACAATATTGGAAGTTGGTCTCAATTATTAAGCGCGATTAACTTTTTTTTTATCAAACTGTCTAGGTAAGAGGTTTGGGCAGCAAAAAGCTCATTTATGGGAAACAATCGAGGTGAGAGAGAGGATAATTAGGTTGTTAGGTCGGAGTTGTTTTAGTGGTTTGATTATTTATTGTTGTAACAACTACAGGGTAACATTCTTGTTGGACACTTGGCATAAAGAGAATACCAGAGAAAACACTGAGAATGGTAGTAGAGGCCAGACTGGGAGAAGAGCAGCACGGATTTAGAAAGAACAGAAGCACGACGGATCTCTTGTTCGCCTTGAGAATTACGTTAGAAGGTATGGGAATATAAAAAACGAGCATATGTAGCTTTCATAGTCCTAAGAAAAGCTTTTGATTCAGTGCCTGGGAAGGGACTATGGAGAGTGCTAGATAGAGAATATGCAGTGGATAAAAAGATATAATATCGGATATTAAACTTATGTTTAAATAATGTATAATTAAATAGTAATAAATATATAATAAATTTGTATACTGTAAAAGTAAACATGAAAATAGTTAGTGATATGAATTAGGATATAGGTTATTTAAGTAGTGAGATAATTAGGTAAGTTATTATCAAGATCTATATAAATATATTAAGTTATATATATATAGTAGTAAATTTAACGAACTTCTTACGCATTGTCACCACAAATTTGCTGTTTCTGCATGAAAACATGGATCTCAAGTGCGCACTTGTAGTCAGATAAAAGAGAGTGGTGGCTCCGAGAGGGATATAGTAGGTCATCAGGTACTATGACCATTCATTTTCTCGGCTAATTCGTGCGCAGACGAAGGCTTGACCATCTACTTGCTCTGTGTAGCGTTCTAAGCAGGAAGATGAAGGCTGAGTGAGCAGGGATGCATTCGGCTAAATACTTGTTTTGCTCATCAATAGAGGTGAGTTCGTCCACCTATGGGTCTCCCACTCCATCTCATGGCCCCTCTCTCCTCCTTGGCATCTCTCAGCCGGGTCCCCCCACTTCTCATTCATGGCATTTATCCGATGAGGTCCTTACTCTCTAGAGTCTAGTAAGAGCTATGTTACAACACCATATAAGCCACTGAAGCTCTCTTGCGTGGTCTTTGTATTTTGTTAAGAGGGTATCGTGTTGGGGAGAATACGATGTTCGTCGCTAATTAGTCTTTCCGCCGACTTAGTGTACCATTACTGATTATAAAACCGTTATGGATTTTGCGCTCATGGGGGGACACAGTGTCATATTATACATATCACGTCTTTGAGTGGACCAGTTATTGGTGGGTCGTACTCCATTGGTGATGAATTAGACGGGAGGGAGGCAAAACATTTGAGTTAACGATGGAAAGTGAGAGATAACAAATAGAATATGCCAAGTATGGGAAGGTGTAAGAGCAGGGTATTCCCCATACTGAAATGATAAACAAATGAGGTGATGGGAGGTAAAAGGGTGAATGGATGTCAACCGACGATGTTAAACACCGATGTCTTACTATATGGGGCAGAAACAGGAGTACGACCACACAAGGGGAGGATAGTCAGAATACAGTCGGCAGAGATATAGGTTTTAAGAGTGATAGTGGGAAAGATAGGGGAGACAGAACAAGAAACTTAAAAAATAAAAGGAGGAGGATTGACGTTGAGGCTATATTAGAATAAGTATGGATAAAGCCAGATTGAGATCGGGGGGACACTGGAGGAGGAATGCAGAGGAGAGCTAGGGATGAGGAGATGGGAGTGGAGACAGTAGGTGGAGGACTCATTGAGAAGACATGGAATGCTATCGATGCTGGAGAAGAGAAGAGAGAGTCCTGGAGGATAGAGGAAGATGGAGAAGAGCTCTGGCCCCTTTGACAGGGTCTTGACCTTTCCTGGGAGCTGTTGTAAGTTGTAAATTATATATATATATATATATATATATATATATATATATAATAATACTAAATATAATATATTATTATATATATATATATATATATAGTATTATATATATAATATATATATATAGATATATATATATATATATTAAT
>JABUQX010033336.1:25000-27271 GCA_015478945.1 Trachelipus rathkii
ACATATTCTAACCATACATCATCATTATCAAATACCCTGTAATCAATCATGTATTATATTAATATATATATATATGATTATATATTATATATATATATATATATATAATTATTTAATATATATATATTATAAGTAATATATATATATATAATATATTATATATATAATATATAATATATATAATATAATATATATGTTATTATTATTAATTAATATATATATTATATATAAAAATTTTAAAGTCTACACAAACGATTAATATATATATATATGTGAATATATTTATAATATATATATATATATATAATATATATATGAAAATATAGTATATATATAATATTATATAATATATTAATATAATATATATATATATATATTAATAATAATATAATATTATATGTGTTTCTTATCGATAACAATTTCCGAGGCGTAGGAACATAAATTACGATTCCGTAGATCGATATATTTACATAATATATTAGTTATAGGTATATATATAATAAATATATTTGAATGTATATATATATATAATATTATATAATATATTATATATATATATATATTATATAATATATGATATATATATATAATAATATAGATATATATATATTGATTATGAATATTTATATTATATATATATGTATGTATAAGTATATATAATAATTATAATATATTATTATTATTTTAATATATATATATAGTATATATAATGTATATAATATAATATATATATAATTAATAGTATACATGTATATATTAATATATAAATATGATATTATATATATATAATATATGAATATGATATATAATGAATAGATATAATTAAGATATAATAATGAAATAGTTATAGATATATATATATATATAAAGTAATAATAGTATGATATAGGTATATTATATGTTTTATATAGAGTAATAATATATATATACAGATGTAAATGATATTATATAATATAAATAATAATATATATAATATTATATATGTATATATAAGTATAGTAATATATATATTATATATATATATATATATAATATTAGTATATATATATAAAATAATATATTATATATAGATAAATATATATTATTTATATATATATATATTATTTATATAGTAATATTAATATTATTAATAATTAATATATATATATTATATATGTCATAATATATATATATAATATATATTTATATATATATTAGTATTATATATTATTATATATTAATTTAATTTATTTAATTAATATTATAATATTAATATATTATTATTTAATATATTTATAATATTATTGATCTACAGTAGAATTATTAGAGTTATATATAATATATTTATATAGAAATAACTACTATCTTAAATATACTACCTATGATGTGATATGATATATTATAATAATAAATATAATATAATATATAAATTTATATATATATTTATAGTATATATATAATAAATATAATATATATATATATTATATATATATATTATATAATATATATTATTATATATATTATTATTATATAGTAATAATATTTTATTATATATATATAATATATTTATATTAACCTACTCATCATTACCACTGAATAATAGTAGATAGCTTAAATATACTATATAAATAATGATATAAATCCACTTAATACATTTTTAATATAGGATTAGTGATAAATAAATTGTATAGTAGTATATACAAGTGATAAAATTAAATGTATATGATTTATATATATATATTTAATTTCACGATAAAACACAGTATTGTTACCTCGGATTGAAAAAGACTCTATCACCTTTAATATATATATATAAATATATATGATAATACTACTTATATACGGGATACTATATCTGGTAAAGATCAATATGAGTAGTATTAGTCAAAACTGGTATAGTATTATTTATGTTTTTATTCTAAGAGACTATTTGTCATTGTTGTAAATGTAGAATAATACTTATAAAATAAATTATTAAATAAAAAATGCATTCATGTTTAGACGCATTAAAATTGTACATAAATTATGATCTAACTACAGGTGTTTATTATATGAATTAATGTAAACCTACAATAATATATATATAATATATATTATTAATATTTTAACTACTAAACTATGATATTATATGTCATTAAAAACCAAATAGTTATTATTATCCATCTACCAATGACCATAGTATATAATATATGTGTAAAACTCTTAGATATAATATATTTAAATAGACTAATAATATTATTATACATTTAAAGGTATTATGATATGAGGTTAAATTATATTCAATAAAATATT
>JABUQX010033337.1:0-5000 GCA_015478945.1 Trachelipus rathkii
ATGATTCTAAAAGTTCTCATTTCAGATTTTATAAAAATAATTTAGGAATAAGGAAAGTTTTCATTGGGACCATAATGAATCGTACGCCAAAAACAGAATCAATCCCTCATTCTGATCTACTATAAACATAAAGCAAATTGAGCAGAAATCTAATGAATATATATATATTAATAATAATAGTAGTAGTAATAGAACAGTCTCAGAGACCACTTTTGGAATACGAGCTTTGCTCGTTCTTATCAGCTTTAGCTGATAAGAACACATGTTTTTAATGATAACGTGATGGATATGTCATGTTAATTTATTATTATTATTATTATTATTATTATTATTATTATTATTATTGTCACTATTCTCATTGTTTTGATGAATATTGTGATTATTTTTATTATTATTATTATTATTATTATTATTATTATTATTATTATTATTATTATTATTATTATTATTATTATTATTATTATTATTATTATTATTATTATTATTATTGTAATAGATAATATTCTCAACAGTCTTTGGGCAAGTTCACGTGAAATGTGTGTATTATTATTATTATTATTATTATTATTATTATTATTATTATTATTATTATTATTATTACGTCGAAGATTCGATTCTCGAAGAGAATCGATTCTGAATCGAAAAACGATTCCTGTAAGGAGTTTTTTGCGCACTCTGACTCCGACTCCGACTCCGACTCACTGCTCCGACTCCGACTGTAGTAGTTATAGGGTCATTTGGTCGTTAAATAAATATTTTTTAGAAGAAATAATTTTATTTGACTACAACTGATTAATTTATATTGTTAATAATTTATTATTATTATTATTATTATTATTATTATTATTATTATTATTATTATTATCATTATTATTATTTATTATTATATTATTATTATTTATATTAATTATTATTATTATTATTATTATTATTATTATTATTATTATTATTAATCTATTATTATTATTATTATTATTATTATTATTATTATTATTATTATTTTATTATTATTATTATTATTTTTATTATTATTAATTTATTATTATTATTATTATTATTATTATTATTATTATTATTATTATTATTATTATTATTATTATTATTATTATTAGTATTATTATTTATTACAGAAGGATGGGGAAAGAGTTTTGTTTTAAAGATTTATTAGAAAACAAATGCATAAATATAAAGAAATAAATGCATATATATAACAATAATATATGTAATATAATAATAATAATATAAAATAATAATAATATATATATCTATCTTATATATATATACACAATAGTTCACTGGTTGCCAGAATATAATATATATATATATATATATATATATAATAACTAATAATATATATATAACTATAACCCTATATATATAATATAATATATATGTTGTAATATATAATATATAATAACAATAATATATATATATGTTATGTATGTGTAATAATAACATGTATAATAATAATAATAATAGTATATATATCAGTAATACTGTTTTAATGAAGAAAATTTAATAATGAAATATATATATGGACATGTGCATTTTTGTATTTTAAAACCTTTATTAGTAAATATATAAAACATATTACATTTTATTTTATTTTAAATTCGCAAAAAAAAAAATTAAATCATATCACAATTACATCAATATAAAAAAGAACACTAGAGTTTCGTATACTTATATGGGAAAAGAATTCCTCTGTATCCGAAGGGGAATTGTACGAGCCGTGTTTTTAAGAGCTCTTTATTAGCTGTCATTCACCTTCTTAAGACCTTTGTGATAGTCATCTCATACTTATTATTTTAAATCGTAACGTATAGATTTTTATATACTTTAAATGTTTGTATCAAAGCTTCACGTGTGGGTTTTGTTTCATCTTTTACGATATGCCTTACCATGTAAACTCGATGTAGCCTCCCCTAGCTCTCATTTCCTCCATAACTAAATTTCATTCACCATGCTTTCCATCAACCTAGGTTGTATAATATATCATCATCATCGTGTCATCTGTGCTTGTTCATTCTCATGTTATAATGTTAATGTTATTTAACACAGTTTTAACTTATAGTAGTAAGTTAACGATTTTCCCTGTTGTTTTATTTAACGTTAATCCCTTAGCTTTTAAAATATGGTCTATGGACCCATCCTGTTTTAAAAGTCGAACAGCGTAAGACTTAGGACCCGTGCACACAAAAGCATCCGCTTGTATACCTGACCCTATTTCGTCCATTAAGTCCCCTAAAAATTTACCCGTAGCAGGATCAGTCTCCCCATTCCTGGTCACAAAGATACAGCTGTCTGTATCACAATATAAAACTCTTTGTCCTAGCTTCTCAAGAAGATTATAAAGTTTTACCCTAGCGTGAGCAGTGGTGAAAGCGGCCACGGCGATGTTGGTGGATCTAGTAGTCTGTTCAGCGTATTGAGTGTATTTCACCGAAACAATATGTTTCGGCCCTACACTAGTGACATCCTTTACTTCCTCATCTGCATTTTTAAAGTGTTCCCATACTTCAGCATCGGTGTGACAGATAATATCCTCAGTGTTTGGTGCCCGTTCAGCTAGTTTCCTCCAAAGAGAATTAAGGCATAACTTGGCTATGAAACGAAGACAGGTATTCGCGTATATCTTAGCCCTATCCAGTTTAACCCCTTCGATTCGTTCAAAGTCTTCAATGAATTGATCGACCATAGGGCTATCTGCGACTAGCTATTCAAGCGGGTAAACCAGACGCTTCTGTCTTTGTTTTAAAGAACTTTTCCACATACTCTTAAACATCCCGATCTTTGAGTCAAAGTTCCAGATTTCATAAAGCTTGGTGATCTTGTATCCTTTCTTTAAAGCTAACTCTAGTTCAGGTGTATTGTAAACACCTCTGAACTCACGCTGTCGTTCAGTATGATTACATAATGTTTCTTGTCCTTTTTCTGCACATGTTCTACATAGGGTGAAAACTAGTCTTTCCTTATATCTCCCTGGCAAAACAGGTATATAGAGTTTTGAGGGAGGAAGGATCCATACATTAACTACATAGAAACCACTGTGTTCCTTCTTTCCTAAATTCTTCAATGGTGGGTATCTGACCCTACCAACTTTGTGGGTACCCACTAGAATATAGTCTTCTGAACCGGGGTATGCTGATGTGAAATCTAGATGGTCAAGTTTAGTTTTGCCGTCTGGTGGATATTAATAGACGAATGGTTCAGTTCTACCTCCATATAGAGCTTTATACACAACTTATTAACCATCATTACCTCTTTATTGACATGACCAGTACAACGCTGCTTCTTCCGGTTGGTTCGAGGATGTTCCTTAGACCAAACCTTACACACATTTCCTCTTTCATCTTTTTCGATACGCCCCATACCTAACCACCTCGAAACCCTTAGCTCTATATGCAGCCTCCTGGAGCATAGTTACTCTATACCGATCGAGACTCCCGACATTCCGGTGTTGTTTTCTTCCTTCTTCACATGCTTGATGCCCGTGCCATATACACCCATGGAACAAATACACTATCCTTTTCTTTTCAAAAGGTCCTTTTTTTTAACTGCATCATCCATAGCCTTCCATTCTCGTTCATTCTTCTCTTTTAGACTTTCGTCAACAGTTAAGTTTTTGAGTTTCACAAACTCTGATCCATTAATACCCGTGTATTTTGACACAGGGACCTCAGCATATCCGTCAGGGAAAGCTGCTCTATTCTTCAGTTTAAATCCTCTCTCTCCACCGTTGCGTGCATGTGCAATATTTTGACCTGTATACCGTTGCATAAACTCCAACCATCTGATAGCCTCATAGGAATACGCTTTCTGACTATCTCTACCTATATGCGCTATAGTATTAGGCTCCATGAAATGGGATTTAAAAATCCTAAAACATAGAGCTGCTATAGTGCAACATTCAGTTAAACAATCAATTTTAAACATGTCTCTAAGCTTCAAAACTTCTGCGTAAAATATCTACATCCTGCACGCAATATTTTGTACATTCAGCCTTAATATCATACTCTCGCTCAGCGAATGTAGCATACCATTTTGTAAACTCAATTTTCTCAGCATCATTCATTCTATCAATCTCAAACATATCCTGAGAAGGAATAGGGCCTACATAATCAAGATTGTTAAGTGTGAGAAACTTGTAAGGAAAGAAACCCTTATCTAGATTCCCCTTAAGACCCATACATTTAGGCAAGGCTTTTAAAGCACAGGGCATGTAGTTAAGTGTATCTTTAAATTCAATATTTTTATACGCTGTCATTGAAATGATCTTCGTTCCTCGTTTAATGGGGTTCCCTTTAATAGCATCACCTTCAGGTCTTCCCAACAGTCTACTGTACACAAACTGGGTATCGAAACGTCCACCGTTGTGTGCTGCCACAACGATGGAGTCTTTTGGATGAGCTTTAGCAAAAGCAGCAATATAATTTATAAACTGATCGACAGGACATTTTTCATATTCATTTGTAGCATTCTCATTTAAATAAAAAACTTCTTTCCGTTTCGTCTTACAGCTCTTACAATTCGTTAATTCTTTTTTACTGCATTTATAACATACAATCATACTCACAAGTAGATATGGGACCATATCGATCATCTCATTATTAGTTTCAGGATTAACCTGGGGATTGTGTTGGTATGTTTCTATGTCGTAGTAGAATGTGTATGTGTTGTTTTTCTTCTTCCCATCATTCTTAATTTCAATAGGTTTCATATAGCAATCATGCTTCCCGTCCTCAGGGTTATAGGTCTCATAACAGACATTACAATACATTTCCTTACATTTATGCTTTATTTGGTTATGTTTATCTGGTATTATTAATATGTCACAGTCTTTACATATATAGATTTTTCCACAAATATCCTTATGATTTTCTAAACATACTGCATCGTAAAAGTTACGATTACATTTATCACAGTAATGTAGAGCCCCACCCACGATAAGTTTTCCTCGACATTCATACTTCAAGCATTGTTTACAATTATAATACTCG
>JABUQX010033337.1:10000-12148 GCA_015478945.1 Trachelipus rathkii
ACCACCAAAACCAGAAGTTAGGTGGAGGCGGCGGAGATGGAAGGTGTTAAGGACTGAAGCGGTAGCAAGTAGGATGGGAGAGGAAGGGAGAAAGTTTGAAGTTTAAGGCGCGAGCTAAAGTGTGGTGTGGGGCCAAAGCTAGTAGTAAATATAGTTAAGAGTGGTACTAACATGTTAGAGAGAATGAAAGATGAGGAGATCGCGGCAAAATGTTTACGCTAATACGTCCGGTCGGGAAGTAGACCAAGAAGAAAATGATAGATGAAGTTATCGCAGCTGCAAATGAAGAGAGGACGAAACCTTGAACAGTGTGAGAGAGAGGAAAGATGTACCGGAGAACAGGACGGCAATGGAGGGGCTTGTAAGTGGAGGTGCCAGCCCTAACCTACAACGCTTGTGAGAAAGAATATATATATATAGATATATATATATATAAAAATATCTTAGAATATATCTAATATAGATTTTTTATATATATAATATATAATATATATATATATATAATATATATATAGTTATAAGGTATATATATATAGTATATATATGGCCAAAATAAGGTTTTACAAGTTAATTATATTTTTCGTTATTAAAATTGATGTAAAAATGATTTTTTTTAAGTTATTTTACAAGTAAATTATCAAAGAAATTAGTTTTAAATGTGACATTGAAAGTCTGACGGTACTCTCATGTACCGTTTTCTAAATTAACATAATAAAAAAAAAATTCGGAGAAAAAAGATAATAAACCATCTTCTACACTCAAAATAAATATAATACAATAGAAAAAAACTATAAAATAAATGAAAAACCTACTCTCGTACTGAAAGGGTTAATATTCACTTAGATGCTCACAAGGTGGTTCCCAATCTATAACTAGCCCATCCTCCCTCAGTTACCATTTAAATATACCCTTGTGAAGAAATGTTGTGTAATCCGAATAAGCCCCGCCCCTAACAGCTGTATATATGTATATAAAGCTGTGTGTATTAATGTTTTGTGTCATTAACGTACAGGTAACATCAAGATGCACATGTTACAAAAGTTCATGTTCCGTTCACCATGTACATCTCTCGTGTGTGGACCCACAGGATCGGGTAAAACTTACGCTTTACTTAAATTTTTAAAATTCCCTGATCTATTCGAACAATATCCAACTAAGATTATATGGTGTTATAATGTTTATCAAGAAAAATTTAATGAGTATAAGGACATAATACATTTTCATGAAGGTGTATATGATGTCAAAAGTCTGGAAAATATTCAGGGTCATAAAGTTCTAATACTTGATGATTTGATGCATAAATTGAATGAAGATATAGCTGAAACTTTCACTGTTTACTCTCATCATTTAAAACGTGTCCTTTGTATCACGGTGTTTTTTATAACTCAGAACATTTTCCATCAGAATAAGTATACTGAGAGAACGTGTCTTTTAAATACTCAATATTTAATGTTGTTTGGTCAAAGAAGAGATGTAAGTCCAGATTAATGTATTAGCTACCCAAAATTGTTTCCCGAATCCAAGAAAAGATGTTTTTAAAACAGGTATATAAAGAAGTTTTACATCTGGTACTCATGGTTATTAGTATGCTGATCTACCATTGACCTAGAAGTAACACATATAGAGTTATTGTTACGTACAAACATCCTACCTACAGAAACTGAAAACTGTTTACATTCCCGAATAAAAATTGAGCAAGTTAGTGAAAAAAATATTTACCTTCATTAATAAAGAAAAATTATTACAGAAACTTAGTAAAGCTGAAAAAAACAAGACATTTACGAAAGTTTCAGCGTTCCGACCGAAATTACTATGCGAGTGTGTCTTAATTACTTAATAGATAATAATTGTTAATCCCATAAAACAGAACATCAAGAAACCAAAGCTACGAGTCGACATAGTAACAATCTACTTAAAACAACTTACTCGTAAAATAAAAAGAAGAAGTTGTAAAAAAAAAAAAAAAGAAATTAACTGTTGAAAGGATGGTGTAATTCCTCGCCTTTATTAATTTTTCTTATTGTAGGACTGTTCTCTATCCAAATTGTTTGGGTGGGTCAAAACTAATAATTAATAATGAAGAAAACGCAATTAAACCATAGTAGGTCCTGAAAAAATGAATCAAAATAATGAAATATTTGGTATAAC
>JABUQX010033338.1:0-10000 GCA_015478945.1 Trachelipus rathkii
TCTGATCATGTTCTTTAACTAATGAAATATCTTTAGAGAGGGTACAAACACGAATCAGAAAATTAAAAAGACTAAAGATACCATCATAAATAATTTGTATCATTATCAAATAGAGCTGTTCCATTTCCCGAGTAGTATAAAAGTGAAATGTTGGACGCTAGAGGCCAATACTTAATGTGTGTAATATGACAAGTAATTACATTCATGCACACGCATCGTAGAACACTAGACCGTACAGACATATGGACGGCGCATGGAAAGATAACTACGAAATATCTGATCCTCATAGCCAAACTATACATCAACGAGAATAAAGCACTGTAGCACAGCCATTATATTACCTTCCCTAGCTATGTTGAGTATGGACCATATAATCCCAAACGACAGTACGACAGGTAAGAGTCTTGGGATACTTCATGGATATCCATAAATCGATTCTTAACGACTAGTCCAAAAGAGCATTTAAGGTTTATGGCCGAGTTAGTTGCACTAACTTTGGGTATGTGCCAAGATTAATAGCTGTCTCTGGTGATCAACACATGTGTCCACACCTGTACAGATCAGAAGCTCTCCTCTTCTTGAAATCTCTTATACATTCAGCAGGTAGTAGAACAATTACGCGAATCACAGAAAACCAGTAGACGAGTAACGAACAAAAATACGGCTCAGTGAGGGCAATCTCTCCGATAATAAGAAGTAGCTATTCAACTTACAGACTGCATACCTACCTGTCCGTAATAATTCTATCATAGAGCAATCTTGACCCATCGGTTCAACGGATATTTCCGAATTGGTAAAGGTATTATAAAATAGTGTCCCAAAGCCTCATCCTGTTGGCTGAATAACGAAATACACTACAAGCAACTCTCAATAGCACTTGAAAACTGACACCGTGTGCCTAATACTCAAAGCTGTACCCACATCATTGTTGTTCAAGTGTTTACATTTTCCGAGCCCCATCCGTTTTTGGTTCCCTGCCCACTAGTCCTACTATGCGTTCTACCTGAGCAGCTAATTTAATAAGACAGCATTGAGTAATAGTAAGGAGGTCACAATCATTTGGCTCATTGAAACAGGTAGAAAGCTCTCTCTTCACGTATTCTCAGCTGATATAGAGAACACTACATGAATTAAACATCTATAGACAATATGAGGACCATTACTCCGCTCTGATGCTTGCAACTATCAATTTACGCAAGCATGTTTACGAATCTATTAAGTGTACTGTAGAGGGTCTTTCTTTACCATTTTCTCTCTTTCATCGGGTAAGTAATCTTATCAACACCATTGCAAGAAAACCGCAATTTCTACCTGCCCGGTCTTTACCTTTCTTGCATAATAAAACACTTAATTATCCTTTCAATTTTTCATTAAATTGAGTGTGTTTGTGTGGCAATTTCAAACAAATTATCCAAGTTTTCTGACAATATTTCCTTTCACTGTATTTTACCAACTAATTATATTCTGTTAATGGTTCAGGCACCCTTTTTTTCTTTTTTTTTTTTTATTTTTTTTTTTGAAAAAGATTCACACCCCACCCCCGGGTCATTAGCCCTATGTCAGAGAAAGGAAGGTCGGAACTTTTCATATCTAGTAACCTTCTACTTTTTAGGCCATTCGAAACCTTATAACATCCAAGATGCTCGTTCCCAATGCGGACTCGTACGGCTCTACATCAGTTTGTGCCACGTAGCTCACGTCAAGCTTCCTCCATTGAGATGCAAGTCAATCAAATTTCTTATACATGCAGTTGGAGGAAGCTGAATGCTAACTCTACGGTAAGGATTTATACCTAGCTTTCTTTCGCCCGAAAAAAACGTATGCCACGATCTCCGTACGAAAGCACCTAAATTTGCACTTTCACTAATGGTCAGTTTTTTATGAAGGTTATAAAAAATATGTTCTACTGTAGTCCGATAAAACTGTGTCGATTGGAAATGCCAGTTATCTGAATTATTTCCGACTAAGACAATGAACCCTAATTCCCACGATAACGCCAATAAAATGTGATTGTCATCAGCTGTCGCAAGCTTCATGGGCGTCATTGAGTGGAATGAATAGACACACAGATACGACACGAGTAAAGAAAAGGCACATTGCAAGCCTACAGAACAATGCCGAAGTGGAATTTCATGCGACTGCATCACACGATGATAACCCATGCCTTGTCAGCAGAGCACGAGGCTCTCAAACATGCGACTACCCCAATGTTTGAATAATTGGCCTTGAACATGTTGTTCATACACAGACGGAAAAAAATCAGGTAAACATGGGTGTCTCATATCAAGACTACTTGTCTGAAACAGTCTAAAAGAATGAGGGACGAACTCTAGAGTACTATTATAAACGCTATAGATATACCCAGTATATGAAATAATAAGTGGAGTATATAGAACGTATAACATAGGTAAAAGAATATCAACTAACACTATATATAATAATTAGTACTTATAATAGCATCAATTCCTAGTTATTATTATTTCACATTCATTCTTATTAGTATAATCTAATTATAATAGCAGTATATACTAGTATATTATATATATACGTACAGTATTAAACACTATATCAGATATATATTATATATATGACTATATTATTTATATATGTTGTTTTAAATAGAAGGTAGACAGCATCAACTTACTTGGCAAGTTCACTCCAGTACAAAATTACTTAAGTGTTTAAATATTGGAAAAATCCCAATAAACCCAATAAGTAATATAAAAAGCTTATAGCAGTAATAACCTCCCAATAAAAGAGTCATAAACTGGTGAACTATCAGAAATGAAAGTTTTAAGCAAAAAGAAGAAATAGCCGAAGACTTTATCCTCGGGTGGAAATAAAAAATTCCTTTCAAAAATTTTCAGTAATTCCAAGTTCACAGGCAAGATAACAGCTAAAAGGTACGAATTTTTAAAAATTAAAAGCATTTTATGACGAACAAAATCCCTAACCACGTTTTTAGTTTCTTACTCTACTGCCTAATTTGTGAACTTCAATAATGAAATTTTATCTACTTTTACAAAACCAACTAAATAACCAAAGGACATTATTAAGCTAATAATTTTCGTAGTATTTATCCAATTGAGTAAACGTTATTGTGACCCGAGACTTCATAGATACCTACATACGACCCCTAAGCCCTATATATATTATATATATCCAATGAGTATATACTTACCCATACGTATAATTGATCCATATATAATACAAATGAGGCAAATATTACTGATAATAACAGGGCACAGCATGTAGTTTATTACCGGCTTATTCATTATAGAACTCTGAGTTCGTATTTACTATATTCTATTCCCCGCCTATCACTATTCAATAATATACGGTGAATCACATCCATCCCTAGACTAGATTCCATCACCATATCTTATATACATATTAATATTATTATGAGTGAAGTGTGGTAAATTTAGCTGCTGTCCTAATATATAGGCTTTCAGTAATTAGTACAGATAAACCTCAAACCTATACTATACTACTTAGCATAGCTACGTGGGTATTATAGCGCACCTCCCAACTGTTCTTTATACAATTCAGACCAACGACTTAGATGTAGATTGAACTTGGAGTTAGACGGTCTCCTTCTTAGACACGATTTAGTTAATAGCTATAAACCCCCTTCATCAGTGAGTCGGACATACCATAATTACAACCAATCTAGATTATAATTATAACAACCCTAAAACTATTATCAGTCAACACAGTCTATCACTAAGTTTGTTAGAGCTTGATCGTAGAGTACATCCTCTGTCGTGTTACACCCTCAGTTCACGAGACACCAGTATTAAAGAATATACTTCTATCTTTAACTTCTCTTAGCTCCCATGCCGCTTCAATGGATGGTCAACCTTTCTAAAGTTTCCCTCACACCAGGAATGATTAGTTTCGTTTAAATCAATAAACAGAAACGCCCACATCAAAGTACAAATATTAATCTGTCATTCAGTGTGAAGTAATGGATGTCTTCCGAATCCCTAGAGTACTGTACAGCCTTAAAAATGGTTCTTTTCTTACCTTAAAGACATATTCTAATGACTTACGATGTCCTTAATCACTTAAATCTCATTTATTCGCTACCGCCTGCTGCATTCATCGCTGTTATCCATTAACGAAACTGCAATAGTGTGCTCAAATTGCGCACCCTTCACACCCGGCTTAAGAAGGCACTAGAAACGCGTAAAACGCATCTTGCGGTGAATTAACTTGTAACGTCCTCTAGGGTAAGACATCAAAATATAATTGTTCAATAAATACACCATACTCCAGTACAAGTCAAAGATACAGAGGGTAAATTATGTATACAATGCATTCTTCCATAGTAAACTTGTTGAGTTCACCTATTACATTTCATCCCGTTTTTAATAAAATTAGGATTTCGGTATGTGTTGAGTTCATAGACCTCACAAATTCTCCCTTAAAGTGTCTTATCTAACTTCTTTTTCAATAATATCGAGATGTTACATGCCTCCTTGCTGTTCACCTACTTGTCATCAAGAAAAGAGACTATTCTATACTTCCTCAATATTTTTAAATTTCTTGCAAATTTAAGAAATTCTTTGCGATATTGGTTTGAAATCGTTTATTGATCAAGAGGATTTACGGCCATTACTCTTTTTGCGAGTTGCATTCAGTAAAATATATCTAAAGTAAGTGCCTGTAATCAGATATTTTCCAAATTGGATTATTTAGTATTTGAACGACTCTTTCTATGTTATTAATTTTCCTCTCAATTCTGTTTCTAGGAAATGTATTCTATATCGCACAGGAGTATGGTGGTGTTGCTCTGTATGATTTACCAGTCTTCAATCTTAAGATTAATTTAGATTCTTCTTCTTTGAATTCCTGTTCAATTTTTTTCTTAGTGTCTTTTTGAGGTATGGTACTGTACCAAAGTACTGCACTGCGTATTCCAGATGAGGTCAACTAATGTTTTAAAGAGAAGTATTATATTTTTAGATTTAATCGAAGTTGCCTGGCAATAATCCTAGAGCTTTATTGCTTTTTAATCTGTTTTCAAGCATCATTGTTCGCAACTATATAATACTTATTAATTTATACTTCTATTCTTCCTAGATCCTTGTTCCTCCCCAGACTGTGGGCACTCTCGATAAGTTGGTGTCACTTATTTTGTAATTCATTATCTTTGTTCCTACTAACCCACAAAATGTTAACTTTACATTTATCGGTTAATTTCATTTGCCACGTTTTGACCAAATTTACAATCTTGCTTTACTCGGCGTTGGAGGTAAATTGAATAATCTTTCCTCACATATATGCAGATTCCAGGTTTCGTATCATTTCCGACAATTTTCGAGAGGAATTTTAACGGAGAACAGAAAGAGAATAATACAATGGTGGCGATTCATTTCCATATGTCAACTACAATATTAATTCGAGTTATGGATCCCTAGGAACAGATCTTGGGGTATACATACTAAGTAAAAATTTCGTCAACCATCTGACATGTCACGATTTCATTGATAACGACTCGTTGTGTTCGATCCACGCGAAAGACATATTTTAATTCCATTTTTAAAGTTTTTCCTCTCCGGTATACGTTTTCCAATCATCTTTGATGAGGGACGGTATCAAATGCTTTCTGAAAGTATAAGGAAATGACATCGAAGGATTTATGATTTCTACATCGTTAATAACAACATTAAAAATTTAGCAAATTTGTTAAGTCATGATCTATTTCTGCTAAATCAGTTGTTTGCGGAGATCCTCTTGTATCAACTTCCAGGATCTTCAAGATTGCAAAACTAACCTCATGAGTTTTGTCATTAGGCTTCAAAATTTTAGCCCCTTAACTATTAGAAGTCCTAGATGTCTAATTCGTGTTCTAGTACGTTATTATCGAACCAGATTTCGTTTACCTTGTTAAAGCAAACCACTCAACCATTAGATTAACTCTGAAAAGACTCAATATGAGATATAATCTTACTTCCTCTATTCTTTTTTAAAGGAACTTCAATTGAATGATTATATAACAAAGAAAATTTTGTCTTTACAAATTTTTTTTTTGAGATGCGTTGGATAGTATCCATCTGGTCATTGCGATTATTTATTATCTTATTTTACAATCTGGAAAGCACTTCCTCTTCTAGAATTCAAATTATATAAAATGTTGTCTAGGAAAATCCATTATGCCTTTCATGCTAGGCAGCTATCTAGATTCTCTTCGTAAAAAACTGTCTAAAAAAATTATTTAAAACTGTTTTGCATATCAGCATGTTTGATTTTAAATTACATCTAATGTCCAGTAAAAGGACAATGTGAATTCCTGATAAAATAATCAGTAACGTCTATCTACATAAAAGATTAAAAAATTGACTTAGACTATTACTAATCCTATCTTTATGCTTTGTACAGTAAATTTTGTACATAATACTTTCCCTTCCGGTTAGACTCTGTGTCACTTAGTGAGCAAGACATATAAATGTGTGTGTGATGTTTAGTCTACTATCAACCAAGACGACAATACAACTTGACCTACAATCTTAATATGTTTTCCACACTGAAGATTTTCCTCCCTATACTCATTATAAGCTTCATTTCTTTCAGTCGAACTTTTCTTCTTGTATTCAAAAGTCCTACATCAACTTGTAGATCTTACGACCACCAATCGTTATGCTGAATATGAATGGGTCGACCCCCAAAGGTCGACTGTCGACGACATAAAGAAGATCTTCATAAACGCACTTTAATATCTGCATGTTACGTCCTAGTACGTAAAATGATTTCCGAGCAATAAAGATATACAATACAATCCACCCTATTCCCATCCATAAGTACCATAAATTTACATTAAATTAACTATGTAAAGATGGCCATATTTTTCGTAAGGTGGCTACCCTTCAATATCCCCTGAATCTTCCGAATTTCCCTACTCTTTTTCTTATTAGACTTTTTCAATCAGTACAACTTCAGTTCTTTGCTCTTTATTTACTAACTAATTCTACTAGTGTTTCTAATATCGTATTATTAAAGATCTTCAAACTACTAAGATACCTAACCCTCATAACGTTGTGGAGCCATAATTATTTTCGTCCTCTTTTATTGTAATCTATAGTATCCCGATCAGTTATACCAGTCAAATACACTCATTTCTCATTACCTATCTATATATATATAATATATATATAATACCCCCCACCTTACTCATATATTATATTTAGGACTATATTATAGCAAACTTTATATTTAGGTCACTAGTTAAGCTTCTTTTCACCGTAGGTACCCGCACCATCTTAATATTATTATCTTATGTCTGTTCCTATAATGTCACTGAACCGTATCCTACCAACTAATCATTAATATATACAGTGCTTTCCATGTTAACTAGTCCCGTTTAACCATTACACTCCACTTATTAGCCGAATCCTCTGCTACCCTTTGCTTAACGCCTTTCACACCTTGAGCGTACTTAACAAGCTCAGCAGATAATTAATAATTCTACACTACCTTGTAGTAGTCGTTCATAATCTATTGTCTAGTATCTTATCTACCATATCAAAGTAGTAATGTCCAAACCATCTACTATATATAAAATATAATACCTATCTTCTAATAGTTAACAACAGGGTTTCGAGCGTTTAACTTGGAAGATGTCCGTAACAAGCCGATTCCTTGACGAGAAAAGTGGTACATTTCAGCAGCTGCAACTCTATGACAACATTATGCCATAAAAAGGTACCTACGCTAATCTACATAATATCTTTTGGCGTTTCCTCAACCTGTAGTTCTTTAATACTAACAACAAGTCCAATCCTCACACTTTCATTATATATATATTATGTAACCGCACGGACTCTGAGTCGCTATCCTCAAAGTACGCTTTTCAGCTAAAATAATCTAGCTTTCTCCACTCATTTACCTACTAGATACTTTATTTTAGTTCTATCACTTACACCGATATTCAAATTATCAAAATTCTAGTCGATTCTATTGGCGCTGACGATCCCGGTCTCCTCAACACCATTAATTAGAGAAACTCACTACTACTACGCGTATACATTATACTGCTCATCTATCTCTCCCCAGCTATACCCACACTCTAACTGACTTAGAATGCTAGGTTCAATACTAGTGGTAAATTATGTTCCCTACCGAAGCTACATTATTATGAATAATTCAGTTTAATCATCAATTTATATCTATTTATCAGACTATGGATTATTCATACTGATTTTTACCACTATATATATATATATATACCTACTATCAAACTTATCTTATAAGTTTAGTACCCTCCTATATTATCTATTACGAACTGTATTCACTTATCTCCAATACCGCTCCATTATATATATACCATATTTAATATATACGCTACTGCCACGCAATTACTAGTTAAAGTCATAACTACGTATAATACAATTATTTTTCTTACCTGTTCCATAAATTAGGGCTGTCCACTCCCTATGTATCAACGCTCAAAACCTGCTACGCTACCATAATGCTGGTCCCGCAGCTTATTTTTTTTTCAATAGATAGTACCTAATCATATATTTATTTAAATAATTAGAATTTCTCTCTATAGATAAACCCGTCTTCTGTTTACTCTATGACTAGCTAAAATCAAACTTTAAATTGAATAAATATTACTGAATAAACCAAAATTAACGGTCTTCAAAAGTTCAATATAGATAACAATGTTATTCATATCTATGTAAATTAATTCGCTAATATTTCATTACTATGTTAAAAGCTATAAGCTTAAAAAATTCGTATATAAATACATTATCACATACGAGGCATTTAATATATACACCTTTAATCATTAAAGTAAGTTAACTATAATAAGCTTATCATTTCCTATACACATATGAAAGCGACAGAGGAACATGGAAATCACAATATCCCTTATGCTGAAACAACCGAACCTTGTTTCTTAGCAGCTCGCACGTTTATTCGACTAATGAGTCGCAGATGTAGTGAATGACATGCCATCTCACGGAGGCCCAATCTTTGCATCAACCAGCATCTCAAATGCAACTTCTATTTAGGAGAGCATTCTTGAGTAATATCCCAAAATTCAGCCATCTCGAGATTTCGGAAAGAGTTTTTATGTGCAATGTCTTCAGTCTTGATCCCGAAAAATATACTTGCTGAAATTAAGCCATTAAAATAGGTTTTAGTCCACACTATTTACCGTGCACAAACATTCACCAGGTTTTTTTTCTTTGCAAATTATTTAATATAGTCCTCTTTTATATTTGAGTAGATTCAAAGTTCGTTTGACCACAGTGTTCCCTTTGAGGTCGAGACGTCTCTATAGATCTACTCAACCAGTGTCAAATACTAGACTATTACAAAAAATTATAGCCTACGTCAATTCATTTTCAAAATTATGGATTCCTCCTCCCGAAACGCTTTTATATTTTCTTTTTTGTAGGTATTCACCGCGCAATAAATTAATTTGATTTTAATGATCACGTACATTGAAGTTCAAATCAAACTGTTTTCAGCTTTCCCACATTTTTCAAACTCTAATATGGGAAGAAGGGATCGATGTGGTATGTTACGTTAAAGGTCAATTTAGGTTTGACCTCCATTAGAGACCTTGTAATTGTTTTGTCATGTCCTTCAAATTGTCCTTTTTTTTTTCTCTGATTTCTACACAACTCTAGAATTTGTTTTTAAAACGAATTAAGCTCTTTCAGCCACTATTCCCTTGTGAACATATTAACTTGAGCAAATCTTTGCTTCCAAATGAGTAATATTAAGGAATTTTGTTAGGGAGTTAGTCACATTTCTGTTTTCTCTAATTTAAACATCACATTCTTTAGACAATGATGTTTCCCCCCATTGTGAATATTCTCTATATTTTTTCATAAGTCTACTCATGACAAGAGACAGAAATATTTAGCCAATGTGTATTTTTCAGGAATATCCTGAATACGACTCGGCTAGAGACTACATACAAGAGCAATTAAGAGCTGGTTTCCGGGCGCCATGTTACATTTAAATAAGTGCATTTAAA
>JABUQX010033338.1:15000-20000 GCA_015478945.1 Trachelipus rathkii
GTCATTAATAAAGATAGTAGTATTCCATCAACTAGTACATGAGTCGTGGAAGTTACTGAAGAGGAGAGAATGGAAATAGAAGATAGTAATAATGATGATTATCTTCGAAAAATTAAGTAAAGAGAAAGTGTACAGAATTTGGCAATAACAGCTGACAGATATCGCATAAGTTCAAGGGTAACGCAGCATTGAAAGACATGGGAATGTTAAATGAATCCAACATGTTAGATAGAAAGAAGGTGGAGGGAGAGAGAAAACGAGTTGGAAAAGCGATCGTCATCAGAATGAAAGCTGAAAACACACAAATTAAATGTTTGGGATATGATGGCAGAAAAGACAATACAAAAGCTAAAGGAGGAATGGAACACGAAGAGCACTATGTCATTGTGAAAGAGCCATGTGAAATATACCTGACTCATGCTAGTCCAGATAATGGGACAGCTCGCTGTGTTTCTGAGGAAATTATAACTTTTCTAATAGATTCTGGTAGTATAGATTTTCTCAAAGCCCTCCTGTGCGATGGTT
This sequence comes from Trachelipus rathkii, assembly GCA_015478945.1. Lineage (NCBI taxonomy): Eukaryota > Metazoa > Arthropoda > Malacostraca > Isopoda > Trachelipodidae > Trachelipus > Trachelipus rathkii. The sequence continues at coordinate 15,526 of JABUQX010033338.1, forward strand.
CTCCAGTTAACAGTGGTACAGTGGGTGGAGTGCTCAGGTTGATTGGAATGAGTCTTGAAAAACCTATGCAGTGGCTAATTTGCCTTCTCCTTGCTAATAAGCTCCCATTCAAGCATGTTTTTCAGACAATAGGTGAGAATCCATCAAGACCACATACTTTCAAGGTACTATTGAGCATGAAATTCAAAAATATTTAACTAAATGTGAGATAGTTAACTTTCGTCCTGTACACTAAGAAATTGCACAGATCCCCCAAAGATATTTTTATGCAAATCAGTACAGGCCAAAAATATATTTCTATGAAATGTACTTTAGTATAAAATATGGACATGTGTCATCATCATTAGCCAGAAAATCGCCTGGTTCACTTCATTCTAGATGGCTAACAATAGTCAATAGAATCTTAAGAATATATGTAAAACTCTTAAAGACCTAGTAAATATTTATGCTCCAGGCTGGTTCTGGATAAAGAGCCATCAAAAGGCAACTGATGGAGTCAATAATTTTTGGTATTTAATGAATCTTCTTAAGGTAGCAGATAAAAAATATATACAGTGATTCTTAAACGTATACACTTTAACATAATTTCTATTTTGCTCACCCTGAAAACATATTACTAGGGATGATAACAGACGAACGTAAATAGATGAGGGAGTTAGTTTTGAGTCGCACATATCAAACAAGGGGTCAGAATACCAATGAAAGAGCTTTTCAGCTTCCAAAAACACTAAACTTTAATACAGAGAACTACTCAAACATGATCGAATGGGAGAAAGAAATGACCACTCAACCACCAATTATCAAGGACTTTTCTAACGAGGAGATTTAAAACTATGCAAATGAACCGGTTCAAACAATAAAGTTTCCATGCCACAGCTAAAGAATGGAGCGTGCAGTGAATATTGTAACACATAGAATCGGATATGAAAACAGACATGAATATATATCTTAAATTTATATACACCATAACCGAAAATTTACAGAAGAATTAGTTTTTTAAAAAGGTAGAAAATTTCTCATAAAACTAACGAATCCCTCTATGTTCTTTTTCCTACTACAGAAAGTACGCAGAAAAAATACTGGAAAAAGAAAGAAATTCTGTCTCAAATGAGAAAATCAGAATCATTCCGATTAAAAGTTTCGAAGAACCAATCCTACAGATTTGAAATCTTATCTCAGATAAGCTTAAATTCTTTTTATTGCATTTACCGTTAATTACAGATATAATTTCCTAAATACCTTTTCATATATAAAAAAAAAATTATATATATTACCGACAAAGCAAACTCTAACTAGTACAAGACAGATAGCTCAAAACTCTAAAGTAGTTATAATTTTGGTAGCTCAAAATCTCACGTGTCCTGAAATTCCGTTTCAAAGCATCAAATCTGTAAATTCTTATAAAAAAATTTCGTCATTGTTTGTCGTTTTATATATATTATATATAATAATATATATGTATGTTATATATAAGGTAATGTTACTTCCTCATAACTTTGCAATGATAATATACTCGTATATATATAATGATTGATTTATATATTTGCGAGTATGCGTAGAGTTAATAGTTTGAGTTATATAATACTATTTTAGTATATCATATAATTCTTTTCACCATTAAAATTATATTATATAGTATCTGTATATTATATATATATAATATTATTTTTTCGGCAGACTAATTAGAAGGTAGCTATATTCTTTCTTTTTTCAGGGCTTATTTATATATATGTTCATTATCTTTTTAATAAATTTAATAACTTTACATTTTTATTTTTTGATTAACATACTAATAAATTAGATAATAAAGGATATTTAAGGTTTCTTATAGTGAAAAAGGTTAACTTTTATTTAAAAGAAAATATATATCTGATATGAAATATGTTGAAGAGATATAGGTTGAAAGAGTTTAATATCTTTGAATAAATATTAGAAGAAAAATGAAATATATGATAAACTATTCCTAATAATATCTATCATAAAGAAAATTAGTGAGTACAAATAATATTCCCTATATATAATGTAGATAAATAGTAATATATATAATTAAAATGAAGCAAAGAGAAACAATTAGAACAATATTTACAGATGACTTATAATTAATGACATAACTTGTGTATTAATAATCTGCTAAAATTTTAAATATTATATCTTATGTATAGTTTTTAAATAATTAGTGATTAATCAACAAACCTGGTAGGAAGAAGATCCTATAATATGGTGAAACTACGAAAGTCTAGATATCTTTGAAAGTATTAATCTAATATTATTTAAGAACCAAATTATTTAGGGTATTCTATTGTTAATGGACAATACTACTTTTTTCAAAAACATAGTATTATTATATAATTATTATTTATCTATTATATATATATGTGTAAATGTATCAAGTGTTTCTTTGATATTATGAATAAATCAAAAGGTAAAAATTGCTTCCCCCCCTAATACTCCTACCCTCACTTTAATCTACTTTATAAAAGTTGGATAATGTATCTTCAGGACATTTCATATATACTATATATATCTTATTTTAATAGAAGATGGTATTCACTACTTTACCAATACTCAATATATAGCAACCAAATAATATAGTTAACTGGTTATTTATGATGACACACATTATACCTTCAATATATCATATGGTAGTATCAATATATATTCATTGATAAAATTATAAGCCAATCTCAACATATTATCATTATCTAACCTGTATTATACTAATATACATGATAATAATTAATATATAATGCATTAAAAAATAATTATTAAGAATAATGAAATATAGAAATAAATATAATCATATATATATAATAAATACTATATATACTTCCCTAAGTTCATCATATTATACTATTAGCAAGCCTTATTAGAGTAATAAATAATACAATATATATTTATAAATAAATTATACAATTTTTTTAGAGTGATACATATTTGTCATATATAATTCATTTCATTTCCCTTAAATAGAAGACTATAATTATATATATATAATATTATATATTATATATAGTACATATGTAATAATATAAGAATTATTAGAAAATACTATTTATAATAGTACTATACTAGTGTACAGAAAGAAATATATATTCTACATTTAGTTTCACAGTAGCTATATAATATATATATATAATATATATATATATACTCAACAGAATACTTATTATATTATTATATATTAATATTGTAAATATATAAAAACAACAAATGGTGTAAATACTATATATATTAAGATAAATCTAATTATACTAAAATGCTGGTAAATAACGTTTAATAGCACATGCAAGATATATATTCTATAACAATAACAATCAAAATTGACCCTTTCTAAAGAACAACTATATTTCTAAATCATCAAATATACAGAGAAAATATAGATAGTTATAATAAATTTACGGCTTATCAATGGTCCTATATAAATCTTACAATATTATCTATCATTATAATCTACAATAACAATCTTGTTACTACTAACAATATTACATGTTACTCACTATCTAGAATCAAATGAGAATCATAAAAGTACTATAGATCTTTAATTGTACACATTGTACAATGTATACATAGTACAGTATAAGGATATACCGTGATGTAAATATTTATATATATACCAATGAACTCAATAATGAATAGATAATATTTACTCTATATAATTACAGAAAAATATTTCGCATTATGACTATCCAACGTACAAACTTATATATCTAGAATAGCCCTGTTAGGACCAATGCATATAATATATTATTTTATTAATATAAATAGTAGAAGTTATATATAAAGAGATTAATATATATATTTTTTATTGATTTAAGGGGAAATATCTACATATATACTGGCATATATCATATATAAAGGATTCAGATTCAAAGATTTACTTATATTTCATATCTATGGTAATATATTTATAATATGGTTTAAAAACTTGTTATACTCATATTTTATATAGGGTATGTGTCACAAGTAATAAATAAATGTAATGAATATTTATAAATAGTGTAATGTTACCTAATTAATTATCTGTATAGTGATAATAATGTGTGTATTGTGCTATGACGATGATCATCTTTTTTCGCATCCCTGCTGGTCTATGCGACATTTGCGATGCGAAATTGTTTTATTTTAAACATCCGCGTGTATTCTTTGCGTGTAGATTGTTCGGACTGACGGTTTATTATGCGGATGTTTATAGACAGACTATTTTATATGAAATTGTATGTAGTCTTATTAGGATATCATTGGACAAACATCATAACTATTAAATACATTATGGGCGTACCGATAGGGGAAAAAAGTTATATAATATATTAATATAAATATAATATATATATGTAAATCGTGACTGTCTTGCCATTACTAATATTATAATTGTATTAAAGGTGCGGGACGGGGACCCAACTCAAAATGGACCCCATCAATCTCTTTCACCAGCCTCCACCCATTTAATGAAAGAGATTTTACAAGGAATTATATAC
>JABUQX010033338.1:25000-35000 GCA_015478945.1 Trachelipus rathkii
TAAATAATTTTAACTGTAGTTGTTCGTTAGATCCACGTAAGAGCTTTGTATACTTGTAGCTGTGTGTACACGCTCTCATTCTTGAAAATTATGAATTATTAACTATCTTTAAAACACTGATCACTCGTGAAGTGTTCTTCATGTTAATGATTAATTGATTTCCTTATTGTTTACACCTTGAATGTGCTATAAACACCAATAGAATAAAAGCAGTAATTCTGATATGAACCATTGTTTTAAAAACAGTCAACTGTGTCCACACCCATCGTTTTTTTTCTGCTCGACTTATTTCTATACCTCTTTGATGTTCTAATATATTAATGAGATGAGACTCCATAATATTCTTCTATGCATGACAATGATATTGCGATATTACATACATCAGAAAACACACCTATCTTTATATGCGAATACAATGGATCAATCTATATCAATAACTTTATATGATACTAAAATCAATGACAAAGTAAGGTCCATTAATATACCGTTAGAATACCTATATTCGATTTTTCTTTATTTTATAATGCTCAGCTACTTTTTCATCCAACAATTATCCTAAATACTCCATTTTTATATTTTAATTATGAAAATAAAGTGATGATAAAAGTCCTGAAAATGAACTAAACAGAAATTTACTTTAACTCATTCTAAATGAGTACTTGTAATATAATAGCTCGTAGCAAGATGAGCAATCATTTTTACTTAGCATAATTCTTAATGTTAAATATTAACATATAAAAGTATATTAATGGAAATGAGGATATCTGGGTATAGTATACAATAAATTTAAAAAAAAAAATAAAATATTAAATATATGAAAGTTTATTTTATAAATATTTACTATTATTATATTATATGATACTAAAATAAAAATATATATGATTAATTAATATCATTATAGAGTAAATAAAGTAATATGACTATCTTCGCCCGACTATAATATATACAATACCCTTAGTTGATATCGGTATATACTTATTATATAATATACTAAATTGAGAAATACAAATTAATGAAACAAGTTAGCAAAACACTCAATAATGTACTAGAGTATCTATACATTGACTAATTGCGGACAGATTGAGAAAACAAAAAATATCTAGGAGGACGTGTTGGCTCAAGCCCTATGTTTCTTTTATCAAATGTGTTTAAATTAAACAATGCAAAGAGATAATATCTCCCATAATATTATTATAACTAAATGTGATTAATTAACTACTCTTTGTCCTTATAAAGATAAAAGCTTAGAAAGTGCCAACCTTAGAAGAGGTAAACGTTATTATAATTATCTCTGATCACAAAGCTGGTTCATTACAAATCATTATCAAAGATATATTGATTGAATATTTCTGCATTATGCAAATACAAGTGATCAATTGTTATTCGTAAGAGCTAATTATTTCGTCAAAATTTCATAAAATACCATTGTTGTTGTAAAAAACTATAAATAAATCTTCAATTTTATTAATTTCTCTGCTAAGGTAGTAAGAGATTAGTAAGAGATTAGGTATTAATTTTACAAATTTGAAAAAATTCTACGCATGAGTGTTGTTCAACTACAAGTTCTTCTCGTAAAACTCACACTGTACTCAAGAAAACATCCTCACTTTCGCTTCTTCAAGCGTCAAACTAAACAAAATCCGGCTCTTACTATTTTGGGCTCTTCTCTCTCTCTCATCAATCTCTCTTCTTCTTCTCTCTCTCTCTGCTCCTCTCTATGCTCTCAATGTCTCTCCTTCCCCTTATACTTCAGTCACACAATCCTTCGTTCGTACATCTACATCTCTCTCCACTTTCCATGTCCTATTTCTCCTCCTATCTTTCCCTCGAGCGTTATATACCATCATTAGCGCTCTAATAATATAATCAGCTAATTGACCGAGCAAGAATAATCACTTGAAAAATATCATCCCCTTTTTAATATGTTTCCTCTACTTTACTCTAATTGTAATTTCAGCTTATCACAAGTAACATTTATTATCAAATACATTTATTTTGTAAGATATTTTAGAAAAAATGCCTTATTTTTGTGAATAGATTAACTGTATATAGTGTGATACTGTACTTTTTAGAGGATAATAATAATAAAAAGGTATTATTGAAAAGATACTTCGCATATAAAAAATAATATGAAAAAATCAAATCATTAATCTTGTTGTGATAACTATTGCAAAAACCTTTATTAAGTATATTACTGCTAATCATATATCTAAGTAACTAGGAAATAAATATTCTGAAAAATTGTGTAAATATAATCAAAACTGAAGTAGAGATGATTAATGCTAAAGCAGCTTATATAGTTTAAGTAGATCCTGCTACTTTACTCCTTCTAACTACTATGTCATTCCACATGTATACTCATTATAACGATCATTCAATTATGAATGATATCAGAACTTAATCAGTCTTATCATCAATCTAAAAATGTATGTAACTGATCACTGACTGAATGATACGTGTAAATAAACATGTAATAGATAATGATGAAGCTTGTATCAGTAGTCACAGCATCATATCACAAATATACTCAGATAGCAAGAAACTGGTGAAGTAGTTAAACTAGGGTCAAGTGTACGGGTAAACTAAATGATGATTAGAAGTATAATCATATAAAAAATTTGATATAATTTCCAAAAGCCAAATATTTAATTTAGTAATCTTACATTTCACTCATCCATCCTTTACATTTATACAAAATCACTTGAATATATATAATTTTAAATATTCACAATATAATTATTCTAATTATACATTTCATAATTGCATCCCTTCAAAAGCTCACATTTATTGTAAAGAGTATTTTGTTCAGTTAAAATGAATAAATTTCGAATAAATATAAATAATATAAAAATAATATATGAATACTACATAATATTAAATCTAAAAATAATTTTTTATTAGATTATATATTAACAAATATAGTCTTAAAAATTAAAAATAGATATTTAAAATATTAATATGAGTAGAGGCCTACAATAGCTAGTCTTAAGATCTGAAACATGCTTTTGCGCTTCATTCTAACGTCCGCGAGTCATCACGACATAACATTCCTTTTCTCACATATTAAAATGGAGCGATTAATTTAAACCACCTAATAAGAAGATACAATCAAACAAATTCATGCTATTTTATAACTGTTCTAATAAATTGTACGAGATCATTTTAATTGATATACTAAAAATGTAAATCTAAAACAAATGGAAATAATTAAAAAAATAAATATATAAATATATAACAATAGTAAATGTATAAATATCAGTATGAGACAAAATAGAAATAATGGAGTATACCTATAGATCTGATATTTTGTACTTAGAAACATATATTAAAATTGAAAATTTATTATATTGAAAATCCGTATAAAATAAAACAATATGACTGTAATATTTATTGAGATGTTAGATAGATGTGATTAGTACACTGTTTCTCTTTTCCTCTCGTGTAAAATAAATTTATATACGTCGAATCTGCATTTAAGAACTAATACAAATAAATGAAATAAAATAATAACCCAAATCACCAATAGTGCTATTTCCCACCACCAGTGGTAAACGATATTAAAAATTCTTAAAATATCATCATTGTAGAAGATAATCAAATATCGATCTAGCAATACATTTACATGCGCTAGTGTGGTCATTACGGTATTGAAATAATATAATTAACGAATTCCTTAATCTGCCACGAGTCCACCAATATAATAAATGTCTATTCCCAATGTATATCTTTCTTCCAATCTCTTAATATCTATATTACACCTGACTCAAAAGTAACCAGACATCGTTGGGTCAGTTTCAGCCATTAATATAAATTAATAAATTAGTTTTTAATACCTTGTATGAAAACAAAAATGGGAAATAATTAGTTTAAATAAGAGATTTTGCTTGAATTATCTTATATAATATTTTAACCAATTATTATTTTTATTAGTATTACTATTATTTCTAGACAATATAATTATATTATATTTATTCAAAAGTTAAGTCACAAATCTTAAACCAACAAAATTTAATGAAATAAATAAACAGAATGTATGCTGCGTAAACAGCTGTCTCCATTAATAAATACCTGAGATGAGAGTAAATACCATATCTTTAGTTTAAATCCAACGAAACAATTTTAAGAGAGTAGTTATATTACCAATTCCATACTCACTAAGGTAAGAATAGAACGAAAAGTGAAATTAACCATAGGTATACTTACCCTAAATGTATATAAACATACTGGTAAATAATTAAATAAAATATAAAATTCTGAATGAAAATAAAATAGTTGAAAACATTATAATATTATAAGTCTATAATAACTATATATCCAAACAAATAATAATATCTAATTTAATAATTATTTATTTAATGAATCTAAATTCTTATATATAATTAAGTATAACTTAACTGTAAATCTTTCATCAATCAATTCATAATTAACTTCAATATATATTAATTTTAGTTATTATAAACAGTGAATCTTATAAACACATTTATTACATAAGATGTAATCTCTAGTAATATACTGAAGATAGATAAATAATAAACATTCAAAAAGACCAAACTCCATGCCATGAAAAGTAAATTCACCCGAAGCCAAGAAAACCAGTATATCATATGTGGATATAAAATTAAATTTTATATATATATATAAATAATATATTTCATATTATATATAATATATATATATAATATAAATATTATATTATAAATAATTAAATAATATTAATAAATATTAATTAATATACTATATAATATATAAATTAATAATATTAATATAATTAATATATATATATAATACTATATTATATATAAATAATATAAATATATATATATAATAATATATAAATATCATTATGTAATGGAACAATGACATAAACCAAGCATTTGCGTGAACAATCACGCATCCTCACTCTATAACGTCAATCAAATATCCGGCATCCGCATCCTCACTAAATTAGTAATAAAACTGAGGTATAGTGGGTATAGTTATTCTACCTTTGTATATCTAAATGCATATATATAATAATTTGTAATTCTATATTATCATGGAATAATATAGTGTATAACATAATATGTATTATATTATTTGAATATTATTAATTGATTAGTATTATATAAATAATATTAAATATATTATAAATATAATAATATATTATATAATATATAATATAAAATAAATAATATTATATTTATTATAATATATAAATATATTATATATATATATTAATAAACAAATATTATATATATATTAAATAATAATATACTAAATAATAAATATTATAATCATTATGATAAAATATATATAAATATAATATATATAAGTATATAAGATATATATTAACTAAGTAAGCCGTAGTAACGTGAAAGAACAAAGAAATGAAGCGGAGAGATGAAGCAGTAAATAGATAGAAGCAATAAATATAAACGAGTGGTAACCTTTAGTAATAACTAGCAAAAGGAACTGCATAGATGATAATGTAAGAGAGTAAAATAACAAGAAGATATTATTAGTAAGCCTAGTTGAATGCTATAGAGAGGACGTAAAAGTAATAAAAAGAGTAATATAATGCTAATATCAAATACAATAAATGGTAAGAAATAATATTGGAGTAAGCCGGAGGAAATAAAACAAGTAATATACGATGAAGGATAATAAAGTACTTTAAAAGAAACTAGAACATGAATAGTTATCAAGTATAGCGAAGAAGAAAGTGCAGTTGTGAAGAGTAAAGGTATAAAGATAAGAAGATAAGTGATGAATATGAAGTAGATAAACTTGCACGGCAGAATGAAGAGGAAGGTTAATAAACGTACAGATGAAGGAATTAAGCAGGAGCGTATACGGAGTAAAATGAATAAGCGGAAAAAAAACTCTGTAAAGTTGTCAGGATATCTGAATCTAATCATATAAATCATTGAGAGTAACTTGAAAGAAGGAATAAGCAGGAAGAGGAGGCTGACTGAAGCCTTGACTGAAAAGTAATCTGTACTGAAACAAGTGTTGGGTGCTGTAGATTCTGGCTGCACAAAGTTGACAGTTAGTAGCGATGAAAGGTTCAATAACATTTCCATTTATAAACGATAAGGTGAGACGCAGGAATAATATGTATAATAATAATTATATATGTAAAAATCTTTCAGAATCAATCATCAAAATGTAAACAAAGAATATATCGATCATATACTTATGAGAATACGATAAATAAATATAAGTAATTAAAAATAGAATTCCAAAATTTGGTGAAACGAAAATTTTAATAAGGACACCATCGAAGTATCTATATGTTAGTGTAACTTTTAAGTATCCTAACACAGTACTTTAATATTCATATTGACAAACTTCTAGACATAATATGAGAATAAATATGACATTAGGACTAATACATTACCACATAATAAGAACTAGGTCAATGTATATCCTTTGCAATTCCATACTCTAGCCACAACTTAACAAAAATCATTTAACGTGACCAACAACAACAGTGCTAGAACTGTACACATTTTGTGATTTGAAGTAAGTTCCGCAGCCCCTGTTGAGCTATTTAAATTACTTTTGAGAGTCAGTAACTTATCTAAAGTAGCACCACAATTAAGGAGATAAATGACATATTATCTACCTAACAACAAAATGTTGATACGTTCTAATAAAAGTTCAAGTAAAAGGCAATACAAGCTTAAAGAAATCAAACAGGACCTATCTAATAAAAACGCCTAGAATTGGTTTTATAACCGGTTATAAAAAACTAGTAGAGTATAATAGCAATAAAATAATGTAAAGTAATTTGCGTCTATACTAACGATATATTAGTGTTCATGCGTATTAATTGCACACAGTATAAAAGGAGTGTAAAAACAAGATATAGAAGAGATTGACTATAAAGCAGATAAAATCAAAAATTAGGCAATATGCAAGATGATTACTGGAGTCGTAGAAGATGTGAGAGGTTGAAAGCAAAATGTAAGCATGTGTAATTTTGCAGAAAAAGTTAGTAGGTGATAAAAGAATATAACAGTAGATAAATTGAATATGAAATTGGAAAAAATAACCGAAACAATAGGTAGTAAATAGCATGAGATATAAGTAAATATTATTGAAGGTAAAGGTTGAAGAAAACAGAAACATGATCAATAGAAACGACACTTGAAATAAGTGGAAAATATATATAATTGAAGTAATAAATAAAAGTGAAAGCATATATAGAGTTTTATAACATTGTTCTATAGGGCCGCAACAGATCGGTTGGAGACAATGTTTAATTTGGTGGATGCGGACTGTAGGTTGATCATTGAGCCACGACAAAGCGCTCGAGGCAGACGGGAGTATCCGCGTCTGCTCCTATTTTTGAGTAATTTTTATTCGTGGATTAGCATCACAAATACTAAGTGACAAAAAATAATTATAATTAATTCAGTGTTATAATATAATGAAGTGATTCCCGTTAGAGAGATCGCACGATCAAGTCGGCATTATGCTATAGTAATAAACATTCAGGAAAGGTTTCATTAAATTATACGTAAACCCAAAATGTAAATAATAAAAATTGGCGAAAACGAGATAGGTAGAATTATTGGAAGATAATTTTTCGTGGAGCCCTAGCAAGCATGAAAAATACCCCCTCCAAAAAAAAAAATTGTTTGAACATAAATTGTACTTTATTTGAATATAATACATTTATCATGACATACTTGTAAAGAAGGTATATCATAATGAGTAAATAAACATATTAAATTTAATGGCTCCTTTGTTCAAACTCCCATTCAACAGTTACATCAATATTTGGCTGTAAATTTGTTAAAACTATAAGTGAGGAAATGGGTCTACTTGCTGTTACTCCTCGAAGGAGATGTAATGGGACTCTGTCATGATTCGTCACCTCAGGTTTATAATGACAATGATTTCGGTAATCGAGCGATTTAAACTGTGCAGGTGATTAACCCACACACACACACACCGCACACTTTGTTTTGCTTCCCTCCGACCGGGATTGGAGAATGTTGTTTGTCAAGAACCTTTTGGAAATCATATTAAAAAATAACAACATATCATATGGTGCTACTCTATTATTTAACTATTTTGAGTAGTTTCACTTAGCCTAATCACATATTTTGATAATAAATACTTAAGAGTTGAAGATGTTGAAGGCTCTGTGACTGCTGTTATATTCTAAATATTATTGCTGGAAAGCGTTTTGTATTTCAGTGTCTTCCTCAGGTTTGTCATTTTTATTCATTCGAGCACTTATCATGAATCTTTTCTATGTTCAATCCTCTTAGCAGAATTGAATGAAACTTTTTACATCTCACCTTAGTAAATGATATTCCTTAACATTAGGGATGCACCGGATCTCCGGCTCCGGCTCCGGCTTGGCCGGAGTTCCGGCCTTTTTAAATCTCTCGCTCCGGCCGCGAGACCAATAGTCTCCGGCTTTCTCCGGCCGTAGAAATAAATATTTTAAAAGATAGAAAGATTGAAAGTAATAATGAGATTTAATGAATAATTTTATTTCAGATTTTATGTAAATGTAAAGTGTACAAAAATTTTGTAGATAATAATCAATTGTAGTGATATATTAAGTCAAACAATAACTAATTTTAAACTATAATTATATATAATAATATCAATAGGCCTAAGTAATAATTTTTATATTGAATAATATTTTATAAATACTTAAGGGTCTGATATCCAAAATGACTACCTCTAACAAAAAATACACTTTTGATTTAATCTGAGTTCTAAAAATACAATGACAGAAATAATAATAAGACATTGCCGTAAAATAACTTTAATAAAAATAACTCTTTTAATATCTGACCACAAGACTAAAAAATTATATTATAATAGCCATATACTTTAATCCTTAAACTTATTAAAGAGCTTTAAGTTTTAATCATAAAATTTGAAATTATATATATATATAATATACTAGTATATAATTATATATATATATATATAAAAAAATAATAATATACTATAATATATAATATCATTATATAAAATATGTCTAAATATATAATAATATATTATTATAAGTCATGTACAGCTGATTATCGAAAATACATAGAATAATCAAGCAAGTATCACATATAATTATTGAAGATCGGTAACTATATTGTTACACCAAAGTAAGCGAAAGAAAAGTTAAAAAGCTTATGCATTGCTATTTAGGGGAACCATTCTCTAATATTTAAATTCAAATGCTCTTAAATTATGACTGAAAACAGAGCCGATCAGCTAGATGTTGGAGAAAGAGGCGATTCCTTTTACTTGGTATAAAAATTTCCGGTTGGCTAGAATTCTCTCTCGATCAGACACTTGAAGGGGAGCAGAGAAATTTTCCTAGCTCAATTCAGGTAAGATGCACATCAAGAATAAAGAAGCTTCTCTCCACCTCAGACAGTAAAATCAGAATCGATTTTCGTTCCATAATGTGTTATTTTTTTTTTGTTTGTTTTTTTTTTATTTAGTTTTTTTTCTTCTTCTTCTTTCTTCACAGTAAAATATTTATCTACAATAGTTTTAATAGTATTTCTAATTCACGTAGTTTTCTCTCCCTGCTGCTTCTACGTTTTCATTTTAACTTTTTTCTTCTCTGATGAACAGTTACCCTTAGCTTGAGGGTATTTGAATATTCTTCATTTTTTCTGCGATTATTTTGTAGCATTCATCAAAGCACTTCGCAAAATGAGTGGTTTCCTTCTCAAATCTGCGCTTCATTTTCAGAGCTTCATGGAATCTGTATGAAATTTTCAATTTGACAAAATTTTCGACCATGTAGCAGATGTGCAAAAATCTGCACTAAGGGATTTGCTATTTTGGATATTATTCAAAGGGATAAACTTTTATTAGCACACGTTTAACACTTCCGATGGTTAATTATATTCGAGTTTGGGTTACTTATAAACGGGCATTAATTGGGACCAAACGAATGTCAAACTCTTAGTTATACAGAAAAATGTTCAAAACGAAGTCTTGTAACTGACAGAAACTTTTATAAAAATTTGATAAGTTG
>JABUQX010033338.1:40000-47500 GCA_015478945.1 Trachelipus rathkii
TATATGTATTATATATTTATATTAATTATATATTATTAAGTAGTATGCTTGTATTTCTTTTCCCCTTTTATGATTTTCGTTTCCGCTTCAATTTGACGTTTCTGAATCACACAAAAATGATGCAATACAAAAGTTTTTATTTTGTTAATTGCAAGATTGATCATAAATAAGCATTTGTATAAAAATTCTCTTTCTTCTGATAGATTGTATTTAACTTAGACGGAAATGCTGTAATAAATCCAATGGAGCAAGTCGTTTTAAAGCTTCTCGTCTTAGTAATTGCATCACTCTCTTAGGCTCATGTCGAAGCTCTTCTCTTTTTAAATTTGAGACATGTTATTTACCACTCCCAAGCTTAATTATATATATATTATAATATTATATATATATATATATATATATATATATATATAATATATAATATATATGATAATATATAATTATATATATTATATATATATTATATATATATATTATAACGTCGCTCGTTCCCTCGGTATGATTAGTGGTACGTCAAAAAAAAAAATCTCACAAATTTGCTCTCTATGGATGAAGTGTTTAGGAATTCCGTGAGAGATGTAGTTATAAAAGGCAATACTCTTAGTTTTACAATCAACAATCATTAATTTATTCATTGCAGGGACGGACGCTCTTTTTAAATTACATTGCATTGGCACGAAGAAAAAGAAGCATTGGGAGAGAGTTATATTAAGCATCACTTAGACTATCCCCCATTACAAATGAACCAACTACTCTCTCTCTCTCTCTCTCTCTCTCTCTCTTCTCTCTCTCTCTCTCTCTCTCTCTCGAACTCTCTCTCTTGAACTCTCTAGTCGATTTCTCTTCCTCTGAGAGATGGAGTATCATGCGATCGCCCTTTCAACAGCATTTCTCATATATATTAAACCGTCATTATATATATATATAATATATATATTATATATATATATATTATATATATATATATATATTTATTATTATGATGATATATATATATATAATATATAAATATAATATATATGTTCTAGTCATTATCTGAACCCAGACTTAACGGCTATGCTCAATCTTAAATGCAAAACTTCAAAAAAGTGACTGTTAAAGGTTAATTGTGGTTTTTCGTACAATTTACTCCTCTCACTCAAAAAACCCAATTAATTTAATTTATAATTGTAAATAGTAATTATAATAATTAATAGATACTAATTATGAAAAAATTTTGAATTTTCTTCCTTGTTGAAATTTGATAAACTATTAATTTTTTGAATTGTTTGCAGCAAGAACTTAATTAACTATGTTAATTATTAATATATATATATATATATAATATATATATATAGATATATATATATTATATATATATATATATATTATCCTATATATATTATTATAATATATATATTATACTATATATTATATATACATATCAGGAGCGTATATATAGGGTAGGCCGGTAGAGGCCTACCCAATATTTTTTAGGTTTAAAATAAATTTAAATTAAATTGTAAAAGTATCAATTAAATTTATTAAATTTATATAAAAGTTAAACAAAAGCTATTTTTGCATCATAAATTAAAAGAAAAACACCACAATAATAATCTATAATAATAATTGATTCATTTAGAAATTCTCGCTCCTACTCTGATCTTCGAATAAAATTCTTTGCACTGAGACGATGACGTCCATTCTCTCACTCACACTCTCACCAGGGAGCGGCCTAGTCCTGATCCCCCCTATAATCCGAAAAATATATGAAGAACTTTTGCGTTCTCTTCCCGTAAATATGCACGAAATGTGTGGCTTGTGGTGGCAGTTTCCGATATTGAATTTTGCATCGGATGTGTCTGATTGTTCTTGATATTGAATATTAATTTTATATCACTTTATTTAAGTGCATTTAGCGATAAAAAATATATAATAATTAATTGAAATAATGCATAATGGAGTAGTTGTAGATTTTATATTAAAGAAAAAACGCTTTAAAAACTTAACTATAAAACCACAGCTTTATTTGGTTTTAATAAAAATGATAGGCCTCAAGAAAATTACTCTATTTGGGAATGTGATGTTAAAATTAGTATTGGTTAAAAATATAATGTAAAACAGCTTTTCAGCAATAATATTAGGTACGTATTAATATAATATTAAAATATGATTTTCGATGTTTCGTTATATATATTATCGTATATATATAACATTATATATATATCATATATCTTATTAATGACATTTCCTTTATATTTAATATATATATTAATATAAATATATTATTACTATTATATACTATAATATATATATACTAGTATTATAAGTATATAAGGCGACTCCGCAGCCCTGGCCACAATCCATATCTCAAAAACTCAAAAGCTACGGAAGAAGGAAGTACATTGCTGAATCTCTGGCAAAATTTTACGAGGAAACTATACAAAAAAAAAATCAATCTTCGAAAACTACAAAAGCTACAGAAAAATGAAATACATGGAATCCTTGTAAAATTTGGGTTAGGAAAATGTAAAAGAAAACAGACAAAAAAAAAAAATTAAACAAAAATTGCCTATTTTTTGGGGGGGGTCTGGGACATAGTATATATATGTATAATATTTGTAAGTATTACACTGCAATTTGGGGGCTAGTGCCGACGGGGAACACAGGGGGGGACGTTCCATACCCCGTAGGAGAGGCGGAGGAACCCCGCGACACCCACAAATACCAAGGCGAGAGGTCCGGAGACCTCCCGAGGGGGGAAAATTAGTCCTCACCCCGTTAGTTCCCCGGCCAGCGAGAGACCCGACTCCTGCATCGTGCGGAATACCCTTGGAGTAATTCTTCAGTTAAAAGAAAAGTCAAAATTAATAGAAAGTTATTCTGTTAACGAGTAACCAATAAAAGTCCTCTAAATAGGCTCTCTATATTTAACTATATTATAAACAATATTTTTTTTATTTTTATTTTTTTTTAATTTCTTATCCAATCTTAAGGATTCCAAAAACTTTCCTTGCTGTAGCTATTCTGTTTTGAGATCTATATTACTTACTAAGTATATTATATATATTATATATTATATATATTATATAATATAAATTATTATAATATACTATATATTATATATATATATATTATATACTATATTTACATTTTCCGCATAAAAATGGACAGCTTCCAGCAATGTACCTCCTCTTTCCGGGATAGCTGTTTAGTTTTTGACGATAGGCTTGTGGCGCTCTCTGAGCCCTGACCTTACCTATCTCTATATATAATTCATCAAATATAAATACTATATAGTACTATATATATTATATACTATCTATATATAATATATATATATATATATTAGTGATATAAACTCTGCCTACAAGGGAGATCTTGATTTCCTTTCTAGGATACGCCACTTATACCTATTATATATTCATATATTAATATATATATAAATTATATATATAATATATAATATAGTATATATATATATATTATATATATATATGTATATATATATGTATATCTATATTATACAAATACATACACTAATATAATGTGCATGCTGTGATAGTGTGTTCATGTGCGGCATGATCCAAGATTAAGGAAAGAACGCACAAAGACAGCGAAACAAAAACTTTTAAGTCGACAAAAAGTTATTCTAAACAACAATACCATAATATTATATGAAAGAAGATGATAGCAGAAATTCCAGATTGACTTGTATGTTAAGAAAGGATTTTGGGCGCCAATTGAACTTATGCCGAAAATTGTTTCATATATTCTTGCCGTTAAATAAATACAAGTTTAGAGAGTCTTTCCTTTGAAACTTGAGATTTATGTGCAAAAGCCAAGCCCACTTGCCAAATAACTTCTCTCTCCCCTTGACAACTAGACTCGTTCCTCAGACTGTCCCTCTTTCAAAATGGGAACATCGGCTTCAAGCATATATACCCCCTATATAATTACATATTACTTATACCTACCCTCTTTATATAGTAAATATATATATAGATATATAATTATATTATATATAATATATATATATATTATATATATAATATATGCTATATTTTAATTATAATTAAGTATTAATATATATATAAAATATAATGTAATTATTTATAATATATATATATTAATTATATATATATATAATATATATATATATATTATATATAATATAATATATATATATATATTATATCATATTTATATATATATATATATATATATATAATATATTATATAATTAAATATATAAATATAATTACATATATTTATTATATATATATTATATTATTAAAATTATTTATATTTATATATATTATATATATATAAGTAGTATATATATATACTATATTATATTCGTGGCTTTTCAGAGAGGTGGGAAACAATTTTTGTCGAGAAATGTATTTGAAAGCCCATACTTCTGGAACAAACATTGCATAATAATTCATGATGAGCTGGCAACGCTACAAACCCTTACATAGAAACGGTAGATTCTATTTAGTTATTTATTAAAACAATAGAAAAATGTTAATAAAACAATATTTTTCACTCTTTCTTACGCGCCGACTATATAATATATTATTTACTATACTATATATATAATTATATATATATAGTATCATATATAATATATATAATATAATATAATTATTATGATATATATATATTATAAATATACTCTAGTATATATAATATATATACATATATAGTATATATATAGATATTATATATTATATTATAAGATATATATATCCTATGTATATATTATATATAATATATATAGTATATATATATATCCACCTCACCCTCTCCACCCCAACCTCACCCCTATATATATATATATATACTGTAACTGTACTGCATAGGAAACTATACGGGAAGACCACGAACGTTGGAACTGATTAATGAATAATACGAAATTTAAAACATTATCAATTAATTTGAAATGTTTTCTTTTAAGAATCTCTCTCTCTCTCTCGCTACAGTACTTACGTGTCTAATATATGTGGGTGTGTCTGTGTGTGTGTTGTGTGATAGAGATAACAGTGATGTGTGTGTGTGTGTGTGGTGTGTGTGTGGTGTGTGTGCGCTGATTTGCGTTCGTTAAAGAGTTGATTCTCCTTGTCTGCTTTTCGAAACTTTTCAAAATCTATATAAGATGGAAAGTGAGTGGCATAGCTTCCAATTGCGATCGTGATAATGTGACCTTTTCGGTGTGACGAAGGCTCCTGTTCGATTCCTCGAGTGAACCTCACTAGAGAAATTCCACTCATTGATTTCGACCAAAAATCCTGTGTGGTGTAAGCTTAATGCACCAGATGTACGTGCGTTTAAAACGCTTCGCAAACGCCAGTTGAATAGGTCAATTAATGCTTTTAAAACGCTCATAGATGGAACAATATACTAGGGGACAAAAAAAAAACGCTTGAGCATAAACAGTGTATTCATGTTAAAGAATTGTAGGAAAAAAAAACGTTATAATTAAGGCGTATTCCACTTATATCCAAATTTAAATGGAAACTATAATTAATTCTTAAAATCTGGGTCTATTAAATTTCGAATTAGGACAATTCGCAATTTTAAGGTCCGTAGAATAAATAAGGCTGTTGCACCGTGCCACACTGTCCTAATTCAATCGACATTTGTTTGTTAAGTTTTGGAATTTATAATTTCCAATTTAACCAGATACCCGTGGAACAAACTCTTGGAAGAGGGATTAAATTTAATACACTATTGTGGCAACATGATCTTATTTAATTCTTTTTTTAATTGTTTATTAATTATTAGTTGTTAATAATTGTAAATTGAAGGATGTTGTGTAGGTGGTGATACTATAACCAACGTACCAGAAACGCTCTAGTGAGTTATAAGACGTTTCTATTATACTGTTTATTTATTAAGTTAAGTAGTGAACTTGTTACCATTAACTATTGTACTTGTTCCATATTCACACCTAGCATAGTCCTCTCATAATCCATTCTCACATAATTTTATATTCTAAGAAATTTACATTTCCTAATACTTTGATTATTCTTGTGGACATTTGCATTATCTTTGTTTTACTTTTTACTTTTACTTTGTCTTTTATATTAATTGACATAACTTGATTATCAAGCCTTTCTCTTTTTTATATTTTCCTTTAATTTTAATTTACATTCTCATATATTCAGATATTCAATCGCAGGAAACTCATTTACAGGATTCAATGCAAATTCCTAAAAAATGATTGTGATAAAATTTTAAATTTGTCATTAAAAATACGATCGTTGGTTGAATATCAAAGTAAAATTAAAATATTTTTTTTTCTTTTTTTTATTTTTATCCGGCAAAAGCTTCTTAAAAGTTTGGTGTAAATTTTTTTAAAGGAAAAAAATATTATAAGTAAAAATACATTGGTATATAGCTATACATTAATTTACTTTATTTAGCTGAGAAATTGTTGCATAACACATAACCACAAATTAATGCACAGATTTTCTGATTTTACTGCATGTTTAATAAAATAACCAAGGAATTTAAATTTTTTTCACTGTTAATGAACACCAGGTTGTTCAGCTAAGATGTAGCTATATAATTATTCCAATCTGATTTGTCTTAATGTCATTTTTGTACAGGAATTTTATATGTATTCTGTAAATATTCTGAATCGTGATCCATTTGTACGTGTTTATCTATTAGCTCAAATAGCTTTAAGTATATTATATCTTCAGTGTCATTTATGATATACCAGTAATTAAATCTACTGCCATGTGGAAATAGCTGCAACATATATAATATTCTGAACCCAATTTTCCGTTTCTTTCCATTTATTCTGATACATTGTGTTGAAATAGTTGCTGGACGTTGCATTCCTAAAGTAAAGGTCAACACAACTGTAGTCAACAAGGATGGAATTACCCTTAAATTACCTGACGGAACCGAAATATCTTCTAACCAGATATTTAAAAGCTTAAATTTGTATGGAGAATATATTAAAACTAAAGAGGTAAAAACAGAATTGAATTTTTTTCCCTTTTCTTTTTTTATGTTTTACCTTTTTCGGTTTTTAATTACTTTATTTTTGAGGGTTTTTTTTTGTTTTTTTTTGCTTTTGTTTCAAAGCAATCTTCGTGAAAGAGTTCCTATCGCTAGTAACACAATTTTGGTGCATTTTATGGAATGCTCATTACTTATGGAAATAGATTTGTATTTCTGTTTTTTTTTAATTCACTTTATTTTTCGTTTATTTGTTGTTATAGTTATTTTTAGAAAGCTTCTTATTTCGATTAGTTATTCTTTTGGTATACAAGTTGTTGTTTTTTTTCTGTTTTTTTTACACAAACTTTAATTTATTCCGGTTCTTTGTATGTACTTTAACACCTTTTATTTTCTGTTTTTTTATTTGCTTTTTTTTTTTTTTTTAAAGCTTGGTATCATTTTTTCTAGTTTAATATATTTTATAATAGTAAAATTGCATGTTTTAATCTTAATTGCTGCTTGGCTTTGTTTTAGTTAGTTTAATTGAATTTATTTTATTGC
>JABUQX010033338.1:50000-67500 GCA_015478945.1 Trachelipus rathkii
TTGAATGATAAAATGAACGGATGATGAAGAGTGTAAGTAAGAAAGTTGTGAATGGTAGGAATGAAGAGAGACTAAATCTTGAGTACTCTTGGGGTTCTACATTGGGGTATGTTGTTACCGGTGTTAATGTATAGTAGTGAAACCATGATGTTGAATAAGAGGTATAGATCTAAGGTGCAATCTGTTTAGATGGATAATAAAATCTTAGGGGCGTGTTAGGTGTTCGAAGAATTAATAAAATGAAGATTGAACATGTTAAGGAGTTGTGTAGTGTGAAGAAAGGCGTAAATGAGAGAAAAAAAGAGTGGATATTAAAATGGTTTGGTCCTGGAAATGATGGATGATAGTCGGTCGGTTAAGCTGATATATAGTGGTGAGTGGGCTGGGAATCGAGACTACTGGCTTGAGTCAGTAAAGGAATGCGAGTTTGTTAGAGACGAGAAGAAATTTGCATAATAGGAATGAATGGCGGGAATGGGTGATGGGGTATGGTTGCGGGCCTGACCCCAAGGGATGAACCCTACGATGACGAGATACCACAGTGAGGGTTCGTCGCAGCCATGTTAAGCCCCTAGGGTGGATTTTTTTAGTGCTAAGAGCTCCCACTTAAGGGTATGGATGGAAATGGTATGGGTTGCTTTCCTTTCTACTTACGTCGTGCCCTTCTACTTAACTATCCTATTTCCGCGGATGTTACGCACCCTACCTCTCATCTAGTGTTAAGCGAAGGGAGGATAAAGAAAAAAAAAAGATATATGTATATAATTGCAAACTTCCTATCTAGATATATAACTAGAGTCTTGCAAGGACCCCACCCCCCCTCCCGCACACTGTCCAACACCCCTCCTGCACACTGTACAAATTACACATACAAATTATTTGATGAAGTCTTCCAAGGCGCCATCCTATCTCCAAACACTTCATTCTTTTTATACATGACCTATCTCAACTCTCAACACCATCTTTAAAAATCAACAGCTATGCAGACAAACTAACAATCACAGCAAAAAACTAAACTCCTTTATAAATACAGTAATTAGAGAACTAAGAAATATGTATAAACCAATTTAAACAATGGTTATCAGCAAATAGTATGGCTGTCTCCCCTCAGAAATCTTCTATCACACTACTTACACCTCGATAGAAAAGATTCCAATACCCATACAACTGTGTTTCCCCTCTTAATAAACAACTCACAATTTTGGGCTTAACCTTCGATATCCACATGACATTCACCCCCCCCCCCTCATTCACAATATCACTTCTAGTGGCACACTTAAATTAAACACGATAAAAACATTAACCAGAACAAATATTGGTCAGAACAAAGAGGCTCTCACAATAGTATACAGGCAATACCTCTGTTCCTTCTTAAACTATGCTGCTTCAGCTTTTGCCCAACATTATCACAGTCCAATATGTAAAAACTAGAAGTAGTATAAAATAAAGCTCATAAGAATAATAACAATCTGCTTCCCCTCCACACCCATCCATCACTTAATGACCGAAACAAAAATTCTTACTGTTGGTGCCCATCTGAACATATGGACTGCCAATTATACAGCGAGTCACTCAATTGACCTCCCCTTATATCAAACCTTGCATCAATCCCTTTCACCAAGAAGGAAAAGGATCACACCAGCTTTGTACTACTCTGACCTATACAACACGCTCCCCCCTCCCTCTCCCCCAGATACTTCCATTATTTAGCACATTCACACTCAGTATTTATAATCTATAAAAAATTTAGTAAGAGGATCTTCTTTCTGTAGTGAAAAAGATAGACCATAGCCAAGAAGAATTTTTATAGATTATGAATACTGGAAATCTAAGGATACTAACCAAATGATTAATCACGATTTTTTGAAGGGTTTATTAGTAAATAACATTCTCATTTTAAACAAAGTCAAAAAATCACCTCTCAAATTCCACCTCGCTCTAAAATCACTTACTAATAACAGAGACATCATCGTGACACGTTCAGATAAAGGCAACAACATTGTCATTCTTAACACCACTGACTATATCACCAAAATGCAACAACCTTCTCTCTGATATCAATACCTACTCCCATTAGAAATCCCCTAAAAACTCGCAAATTTCATTTAACCGCAACCTAAAATATATCCTTTCAGATTTTCCCCCACTCCACAATGATCTTAAATCACAACTTCCCAGAATTTCAAAATTTTATGGTCTTCCCAAAACATACCAAACCTATCTCCTCTAGACCCATTAGTCTCCAACATTTGATCCATTCACTTACCCCCATCTCTCCAAATGGTTATCGTCTACAAACTAAAACCCCTAATCAAACCACATTTCTACTTCACATTTTATCTAACACTGAAGATTTCATTAATAAAACCAAACATATTAACCCTCCCACAGCTTTCTTAGTTTTGATGTTGTTTTCCCTCTTCACATCTGTCTCTGTTCCCCTTGCTTTTTGGCTTTGCCTTAAAAGCTTCATTATCTCCAAATTAATTTCAACTTATCCTACCCTTTCCCTCTCTTAAAACAACTTATCAACCTCACCCTTGACCATAGTTTAACCGAAATTACATAATTCTTTCTTCAAACAAAACTCGGGTCTAGCATGGGCTCCCCTCTACTCTCTCCTACTCTTAGCAAATCTATTTTCGAGTCTTTGAGTCTGTGTCGATAGTCGAACTCCATCCCCTTCTTTGGGGTACTAATGTACGTTTTTATGTAGAGTGATATCTTTTGCGCTGTTCACCTCCCGATATCAACCCTTAACTTACCTAACTTTCATAAACACTATCCACCCGAACATTAAATTCACTATTTAACACTCTCAAAACAACACCTTACCGTTTCTAATACTCTCATGACTTGGTCCACCTCTAATATCATCCAATTCACTATTTACAGAAAACCTACATCCAACCCTTCTTACATCATACACTGGTTCTCCTCACATAATCTAAACACTAAAATTGGCACTCTTTCTTCCATTTTCTTACGTGCTTTCCGCATATGCTCTCCCTCCTACCTTCAACCTGAACTCAACTTTTTAACCTCCACTTTCAAAAACCTTTCTTATCCTTCTATCACATCATCCATAAGGCCTTAAAAAGGGCAAACAGAACCTACTACAATCCTCCCATCAACCGCTCCCTTAATTCAAACTCTTTCCTTCCTCTACCTCAATTTCCTCCCAACCACATTAAAAATATTTTTCCAAAAACTTTACGTTTCACTTCCTCTGATATCCTCCCTCTTAAAAAAAAACCTTAAACCACACATTTATCAACCCATAAACTTTCCCAGTGTGTTTACAAAATTCCCTGCAAGGATTGTAACTCCCTTTACATTGGTGAAACCCATGATCTTACACGCCGCCTTTATCAACACAAACATGGACCTACACGGACAATCAAATGCTTCCCTGACAGTTCCATCCGCTTACCTTAAATCTTCCATTAACGTTAACAAATGACACCGATTTTACATGTAAAGAAATCTTACAAAAACGAAAACTCATTGAATCCTTTCATCATTATTCAATTTCAAAATAATTTTCAATAAACAAAAAGTGAATTATAACCATAGACACATACAAAATAATATTCTAAGCACCACACAATTTTTAAAAAAAATTAAATTATCCAATCTTTAAAATATTACATAACTAAATAATTTTTACTATTTTTTCATATGTTAGTTATAATATACTTCTTCTGAAGGAGGTTCCAGCCACATAGGAACGAAGCTCAAGAATATTATATTTAATTTAACTTGTAAATGTTATTATTTTTCTAATGCCCTTCTTATCTTTTCAATAAGGCCCTCCTACTGATATAAATAATAATATATATAGTATATATATAATATATATTATATATATATATATATAATATATATATATATATATATATATATTATATATATAATATATATATATATATATATATATTTATAATATATATATATATATATATATATATATATATATATATAATTTGTATATTTTTCTCTAGGAAAATAGTACCTGTTCTCCTTCCAATTTTACTGCCAATGATTGTGACAGAGATCAAGCCATCTGCCAATTCATCTCGTATGACGTTCCTTCTTTTATGCCGAAGTTGCATGTAAGTGAATAACAAACATTTTGGGGGGAGGGGTGGGGATGTTTCAGCATCCCTAATATCCAAATGTGTATCTCCCATTTGCCACAAGGGTCATTTCATTGTCTTAGTAACTAGTTGTGGTTTTATATTGTTTTCAATATTTAAGTGTTAAATCATGAATTCCATTTTGTTGAGTAAATGCTACTCATATCAAATTTTTTTTGGGAGAGGGCATAATTTTTATGATTTTGTTTTATAAAACCTTTATTTTCATAAATTTGATTTAAGATAACTAGATCTTATGATTTATAAAATACTATATTCCAATTTGTAGTTATGTTAAAAATGTTTTTTATATCATTATAGATCTATAATGTCTTCGCAGTCATTTGGACTATGCTTTTTGTCTCTGCCTTTTGTGAATATGTATTAGCTGGTGCATTTGCTTCTTATTATTGGAGCTTTAATAAACCTTCAGATATTCCAGCTACACCTATCATTAATAGCTTGTGGAGAACTTGTAGGTTAGTGAAGTTGTTTTTATAGGTTTTGTGTGTCTAAAAAATTTTTGCTTTTATTGTTAATGCATAGATTTCAGTCCTTTATGTAAATAACTATGCTTTATTTTTGTAAGTAGACTTTATATTTTAGACTTTATGAATTTTTGTTGCCAACATTTTTTATTATCCACTCTGGCAGGAAAGGGGCCAGAGGCCCACATGAACTCAACCATAGTTGGGCAATTCAAATGATAATTCATTTGATTAAGGGTCGACATGAGCCAATGCACGGTTTTTGAAAGATATGGAGAGTGTAGAAATTTAAAAAAATAGAAAGTGTTTCAAACCTTACAGAAATGAATGTGGAGGCAAGAATTAGCATAGTGGTTAAGTCTAGTGTTAGAGGGTTGTATAAAGAAAGGTTGAGACTACGTAGATTGACGAGTAGCTTGGGTTGTACACACGAGGAAGTAGGCGATGAGAGAGTTTGAAAGAACAGTGTCTGTTGTAATATAGTAAAAGAATTGTAATGTAATGTGGCTCAATCGGTAGAGCGACAGAGTCGTATGGCAAGGACCCGGGTTCGATCCCTAGTCCGGATCCTGAATAGAAATCACCTAGAGAAATTCCCCTCCTTTAATAGGGCTATGCCTGTGACGTGTGAACTTTTTTAAATAAAAAAAAAACTGCCATAAGGAAAGATATTGGAGAGTATCAGTAAGAGTAGGAGAGTTAATAAAAAAAAATCGTTCGATTCCGCCCTATCAAGAAGGGTTATGAGAGTGGAACAACCCCAAATACCTAATGTATACTCCACACAAGGACGAGCAACGCCCCTATACTGAGCGAACAACTATGATCGTGTGAAGAAATTCCGAAGGCTCGTCCGAACCCCAAACCTCTTAAAAGGTTGTTTAGTAAGATAAATAATGTGATCCTTCTAAGAGAGGTCACGAGAAAATTAAACGCCAAGAATATAAAGAAAATGGGAACGCTTGCGTTGTGCGTTTTCAAAGATGTTATAATTATCTGGACAACCTTCCCATATCATAAATTATTTAGAATCTTTATCCATAGGTTCTTTCACATGAGGGACAATGTTACAAACATTCAATATGTGCACCATTAGTGATTCTCAAAACATCCAATCGATATTCCAAATTCTGCTATGTACGCACCAGCTTTTCCACGTTAATTCAAATGTTGGATAGCAACTGAGGTTTTTGCTTTTAAATCAGCAATGTCTGTCACCTGGGTATGGTAGACGACAACTTTGATGAATCCCCAATTGGAAAAATTGCATGGTGTGATATTGGGAGATCTAGGCGACCAAGATGTACCGGCTATTCACGGAGTGAATTTTGAACCAGCCTCCACTAAACAGCCGAACATATATCCCAACCGCAACTACCCCAAATGTGCACACGACCGGGTGCTTGGAAATAGTTGTGGTTAGCCAAATGAAATAGAAGGTCGTAACATTTATTACAACACGTAGGAGGTAAGTAAAAAAGTTGTATCTCGCCCGACTTTATACGCCCTGAAAATTTGATGTTGATCGGATGAGTAGGAAAAAAAATCTCGATATATCACTTTTTCTAAAAAAAAAATTTTGGAAAAAGTTAAATATTGAGATTTTTTTTTTGTCCCCAAAATGCCAAAAAGGTAAACATGGAATATCTCTTAAGATATTTCACCAAATGAAATTTCCTTCGCAGGGTAGGTAGGCTATATCAAGACTAAGATAATGATACAAGTCGCATGTAAATTGGTCAAGTGCAGGGGAAATTAGATCAAAAAGAGTCGTTTGAGTCATTCGAATTAGGTTGACATATTTCTACAATACTCTGAGAAGAGCAATATTTGGAAGACGTTTTGGCGACAATTTTTTTTTACTTTTTTTGTTAAAAGGATAATAGTGCTTTTTTAGGACAAATAATAATCTGATATAAAAATATATTTTAAAAGAAATATTAGCAATGGCTTTTCCTAATATTAAGTTTTTTCCTCAATACAAGGCTAGCTAAGCGACCGTTTGACCATTCATTTATTTAGGCCAATCCAAATTACTGGTTGTGATTTGAAAGGAGTTAGAATGTAATACAATGGAATGAAAACTCCCGCAACACAAGGAATTGGAGATTATATATACATATATATATATATATATATATATATATATATATATATATAAAATATTTTATATATATATATATATTTGATAAAAAATATAACAGTTTCCTTATTTATATATATATTATATAATATATATATATATATATATATATATATATATTATATATATATATATATATATATATATATATATATTAAAAACATTTTATAGGTATCATCTTGGAACAATAGCATTTGGGTCCTTGATTATCGCCATTGTTCGTTTCATAAGATTAATTTTCGAATATATTGACCACAAAGTTAAGAAACACGCCGACAATTTGGTTGTGAAAATAATCTCATGTTGCTTCCGATGTTGCCTTTGGTGTTTGGAGAAGTTCCTAAAATTTATCAACAGGTACATAATTTTGCTTGCACGAGATTTGTTTTTTAAAAAGTCATGTTATTATTGTAGTTGGTGCATATGTTTAATACCGTAGGTAATGTTAGTTAAATATTTGAATTGACATACCAACCCTCGTTTTCAGAAATGCTTACATTTACTCAGCTATTTATGGAACGAATTTCTGTACATCAGCAAGAAAAGCATTTTCATTACTTATGAGAAATATCTTACGGGTTGTCGTTTTAGATAAGGTAATAGCCCTATGATTTCACTTCTATTTATTTTTATTTTATATTTAACAATTTTGAACTTATATGTCATTGTCCAGAGTTTTTTTTATTCAGATATTAAAAGTTTCGCTGGTACCGTTTGTGAATAAAGCCATATCATTTCATTCTTAGTATTTAGACCCAATTATAATTATTTAATAATAATAATAATAATTTTTAAGTACCAAAGTAAAACTGATGTCAGTAGTCATGTTAATAGTAAAGCTCTGGTGCCTATAGATATGTACTATAATTGTTTACTTAAATATTTGTTGAAAAATGAAACATAATTTTTTTTTATTCGCATAGGAGTTTTTATTGTTGTAATTATTGTTGTTGTTTAATTGTTTGGTAATATATTTCATATCCATTAAAGGTAACAGATTTCCTTCTCCTGATTGGCAAACTGGTCGTTACCGGTACTATGGCACTCCTCTCCTTCGCGTTCTTCAGCGGCGAGATAGTCGATCTGAGAGGTCAACTTCCTCCAATGAACTACTACCTCACTCCTGTGATTATCATCACAATTGCTACTTTCTTTATAGCTTCAGCGTTCTTCGATGTCTACAACATGGCAGTGGACACTCTGTTCTACTGTTTCTTAGAGGATAGCGAACGGAATGATGGTTCTAAGGAAAAGCCTTATTTCATGAGTAGAGAACTGAAAAAGATACTCCATAAGCAAAATAAGGTTGAGGAATAGTAATCTCTATTATTATTATTATTATTATTATTATTATTATTATTATTATTATTATTATTATTATTATTATTATACCAAAGATCTTTTTATGTGGCATTTCTTATAAAGTAAGAAATGGAATTTGCTTGTGATTGCTTCCCACAATATATGGCCCTCCTATACGAGCGTTTAGAACTCAGTGTTAGAAACGCCTAGCTAGCACCAATTGAGTAGGTCAAACGATTAGTACATTGTTCCATATATATATAATAGCGTTTAATTAAAGCGCTCGTATAGGTGGAACAATGTATTACTTGTTGGCCCATTCGAGTGGCATTAGAGAGGCGTTAGAAGCGCAACGCTAGCACCAGTTGAGTAGATCAATGATTAGTACATTGTTCCATATATATATGAGCGTTTAAAGCTCTCGTATAGGTGGAACATTGTATTATTCAACTTGCGCTCTTATAGAAGGGATCTAAAGTGATAAATGTTATCTTTAAAACCTCTTTGTCAGTGAGCTTTGTATTAAAAATTTGCTCGTTATTCCTTAATTATATTTTGTCGGTTCTGCTTCACGCCATTTTTTTTAAAAAAATTCTTTCTTTTTTATTACAATTTTTAAACATATGTGTTAACTGCTTTATTTTCAGTTTCTTTCGTTTTATCGGTTTATTTTGTTCCAAATTTTAAGTTTTTATTCTATAGATATTAATAAGCTCTCTGGCATCTAAAGACAACTAATAAATATTATACAATTGTGCCTCATTTTAAAATATTGTTCACAAAATTTATAGACTTCTAGAGCTAAGGTAAGTTGAAGATTTTACCTACTTTGTATATTAATGTTGTTGATTAATAAGAAGTACACTTAAAGTCTTTGTTAAATTGTTCAAAAAATGAATTGTTTGTTGTCTGAAAATGCATAGAAAAACTTATTCCTCAAAAAACTGCTATTGCTCACTCTATAAATTTCAGTGATTTTTAACCAAGTATTATATAAATGGCCTACTATATAATTAAGTTGTTTATTTATATGAACACTTATTTTTTCATAAACGCTATTTTATTCTTTAACTGCATTATTTTTTGAAAAGTATATTTTGTTCTAAGAACATTTAATAAAGTTACTAGAAGGAATATATTTATATATGTCTATTTTAGCAAATAGCATGAATGTATTCAGCAACATATGTGAGGAAATACTTCACTTCAAATGTACAAGGACCAAAGTAAGACTGACTACATATTTGTATTTCTGGTCATACTGGTTTTTTTGTGTGCTCAGTCTTTATATGAATGACCTCACATCGAAATATAGATTAGTAATTTTCAGTTCATAAGGTGTAAAAGTTTTTATTACTACAATATTTTTTTATTTTTATTTTTTAATTCAGGTTTATTTATTACCTTTGTATTAAACAGTATTAGTAATACCTAATTTTGTATAAGTAGTTTATTATGTAGAGTTTAAGTTCATAATTTTTTTAAAGTTTGTGGGAGATTCCTTAGGTTTAATTTCACTTCAATATATGTACAAAGAACTTAAGTTGGCCATATAATTTTAAGATCGATTATCGATTTTTGTCATTAGATCGATTATCTATTTTTGTCATTGTTCTTTTTTTATTTTTTTAAACATTTCGTATCGAAAGTTTATTTATTTATTATAATGACTATGGAAACTCATTTTTTTATATGCTTCAAATCTCAAAAATGGCTTTAATGTTTTTTTATTTCTTTCTAAAAATGATTAGATCTATTAGAACAATTAGAAATATTTATTTTTATTAGATGAAAATGTTTTAAGATATATTAGAATAATTGGAAGGCAGTTATGTAAGAAGGAGCCAGCCCACATGGCATATAAATTGAGAAGTTAAATCAATTTTTACTTACAAAGATTACTAAACATAGAAATAAAAGCTGATGATTGGTTAAAAAAATTTAATTGCTATGACAATTTATATGAGGGTTGGTTACTTCATTTTATTTTGCTAAAAATAATTTTTTTTTTTTTTAACTTTTTAAAGGTTTTGGGTTGGTTCCTTATTGTATAACTACATTGAATTAGAAAAAGTTTTACATATTGGATAATAATATGTTTTTAGCCTTGTATAATGTCCTCCAAATTTAGAAGAAAAAAGCCACTAGCATTTTCACATTCGTGAACAGCTTTAAATAAGATTACCAGTATTTTTACATTGATAAATTGGTTATATTACTATTTTTATATGTCCTAGCTAATTAATTATTACACGAAATTTACTTTAGCTTTTAATAACTTCTGTATTAAGAACATCTTATTTAAGCTATGTTTATATTTTTGTATTTAGCAAATAAACGAAGAGATTAGTACATGATTTTTTTTCCTTTTTTATATTTATACCTGCTTAAAAAAATTTTTTTTTATTTATTTTGGAATGAGAGTGACATAGGTATTTGTAATATGTTATCAGCAGGCGAATGGAATATTCATTATGCATTTGTTTAGTTCAATTTCAGTAGTGAATATTTAGTCGAAGTATTGTAAATGTGACATTCTTGCATTTGCAGGATTGTCACATTTTTCAGGAATGTTGAAAACTTTAAAAAATGTGAGTGTATCAAATTTAAAACTTAGAAATGCTCATGGGACCATGATAAGCTGACCACCAACCTTAATTAGTAGGTATAGAGAATATAATTTTGGGAAAAAAAACAAAGAAACTATGCTTTAATTTCGAATTCATTCGACTCTCATAGTAAAATTTAAGTGGTTCAGTATATTACGAAATTAAACGACTGAAACCAGAAAATGGCAAGAAAAAGTTTTCCAGAAATGACTATTGAATATAAAGCTTGGAGGGAAGAGCTTAAACCACTTTGTTTTCCTTGTATTATTCAACCGTGTACGTTATACTATTTCTGAAAGTGGTTCAAAATTTTCAGTTACAAAATCTACTAAGCTTTAAATTAGAAAAGAATATTTAGGTAACATGAATTTACCAATGATCTGGACAGTAGCCACAAAGCAAATTGGTTTTATTTTTTAGTCAAACGTAAAAGTCCGGGCAGAAGATTTTCTTAAAAGATTTTAATGATTATCCACTTTAAGCTTATTTAATAGTCATCCCATTGTGATTGAAAAGTTTGATTTTAATATTTATACGTAAATATTTCAAAATGCTTTTGAAATCAAATTTTGGAATTCGTGGTAAAAAATAAATAAATTAAATCTGTCTGGTCTGATAGAAGAAATATGCAAGTAACACGCGAAAACTTATTAAGAGTTAAGGAAAAAAATTAATCTTATATTAAAGGCCGCTATAAACGTGAGTCAAAGAGATCAGAGAAAATAGAAGGAAGGATGTTTCCAGATTTACCAGTAGAGTATATATAAGGATGAGCATAGTGGGTAAGACTGGGGTAAGAAAGTTGGGCAACTAAAGAATGACACTGGGCAAACACGAAAAGGCTAGTCGCACAATCTCACCAAAGGAATAGATTTTCGATTTAGAGAGTTCTAAAAGGCACTGCCCATTGTAAAAAACAATAATATAAGCGGAGCGAAATAACAGTTAAACGGGCAGAAAAAGATATGCCAAAAATTTCTAGACTCTGCCCTTCAGGAATATCGATCTGTACAAGTGGTTGCCACCGTTGATGCGTGATGCAAGGAAGAACGAGTCGCCCATATACAAGCCTGAAATTGAAATGACGTGAATAAGTTCTATGGTACTTCACAACATCCATGCAACCTCTTAGAAACTTGTTGGATGAAAGAAACTTTGATATTTGCCGAAAAGATTAGATGAAAAGGGGGGAAAAATGGCAACAAAAAAAAAAACGAATTTTAAGAAAAGAAGAATGTGTAGTTACATGAATGACCGGTTATGTAAGAATGAAGTTTTTGAGCCATTGAATTTATGATCAAGCTACAAATTCGAAAAAGATCATAGATCAGTTGCCCAAAGGCTTTCATAGCATCAACTATTTACAGCTATGTAGTATATTTTTCGAAATTAAAAAATGTAATGCAAGGTGAGTCATTTTCTAGGAGCCGATAATTAACAGGCTGAATGTCTTTAATTAAAGGAGAAAGAAGGTAGGGCTTAGGATAAACCTTGAGGAACACTACTATATATTGACAGGTTTAAATAATGAGCGGTGATAGTCTGCAACATGAAGTAAATTTGAAAATCAAAGTTTGTTCAGATTTATCTAAAAGTTTCGATATGTCCAGCGTTTCAGCAAAGTATCCATTGGAGCATCAAAGTAAGAGAGAGAGAGAGAGGCAGGGAATAAAATTACAAATCGAACATTTCTTACAAAGGCCACACTGGCGACCTGAGATAAGATTGAAAATTTTAAGATGATTTCATGATTTCACTTTTCGAAAAAAGATTTTTTTGAAAAGTGAAATATTGACATATATTTTTTTCTACTTATCTGATCAACATCGAATTTTCAGAGCATGTATAGTCGGGCGAGATACATCTTTTTTATTTATAATTTTTTTGTATACTCAAAAGAAAATTTTTTTAAAATTTCCAAAATATTTTTTTTTAAAAATTTGTTCCAAGAACAAATCCAAAACTGCTGCATTTACAAAGAAATTATCTAAATAAAAAATGTGTATCTCCCTCGACTGCAAATGTCCTGAAAATTACATGCAGATTGGATAAACAGAAGAAAAAAATATCCCAATTTTTCAATTTGAAAATCCAAAAAATAGGTTTTGAAAATCAACTAAACACTGATAGCTAAAGTGATGAGAGTTCGAATCCTGAGTCGGCATAGGAAATTTTTAAATAAATAAAAATATTTAAAAATTAAAATGTTAAAAATCGGGGACGGCAAGGAAAAAATCAATAGATATAAATCAACTGATTTTTTCACTTGATTTTTTTATCAAAAAATGATGATTTTTTGATATTTTAGTTTTTTTTAAATATATTATTTATTTATTTATTTAATTTAATTTATTGATTTATTTTTTTTTTATTTTTTTGAGATAGTAAGTGATTTAACTTCATCATATAAAGGAAGAAATTAAAGAGTAATAATATTATAGCAAGGCCGGCGTACTCTGTCCAAAATTTATACACTATTGTCAACAAAGGATCATGTTTCAAATAGGTTTCTTTTATTTCTGATGTAACATTTATCATTAGAGTGTTGGTAATTTTTTTTTATTTTTTGAGGAAAAAATCAATTTTAGATTTTTTGGATTTTTTGAGATTCGTGACGTCACGTAAAATATAATTGTAAACAAACTTTTCTTAAGAGTTCAATTATAGTATTATTTTTAAATGATTTAATTGAATTATATTCATTCTATATTACACTTCAAAATGGAAAAAAATCAGGAAGATTTTTTCAGATTTCGTGACATCACGCGAAATTTAATTTGTATTGTAAAACTTTTTTAAGTTCGATATAGATAAATATTTAATTATTTATTCAATCTATGTACAATTCAAAATCTTTAAATAGGGCCTATAGTCTATGAAAAAATGAAACAGCAACAGTAACAGAATGTTACGATTATTTTTAATATTATAAATGTTACGTTCAGGAAACAAAAGAAACCCTGTTTGAAACATCTGATCCTTTGTTGACAAATAGTGTAGGAATTGGACCAGAGTGCCTTGCATAATATTATTATATTTTAATTTTTTATTTCTATTTAAGTTAAATCCTAAATATACAATATATAAATAATATATATATAATATATATATATATATATATATATATTATATATGATTATATATATTATATAGTATATATATATATATATATATAATATATATTATATAGTATATATATATAGATAATATATATCATATATATTTATATATATAAACTTCCTGATTTCTATCGTGTGTTCTTCCCAAATAATTATCAATATAAGTTGGTGGACTGTAATCACCTACATAGAAAGGACAATTAGAAACCTTTCCACAGTATTGCAGAACATAGGAGGTAATCATTTAGAACCTGATCACCTTCATCATCACCCCTTTTCAGTATAAAAATGCTTCATTCTCTCCGTGAAAAAATCAGTATACATGATACCAACTTATAATATTATGACAATATTAGCCCAAGCTAGAAACCTGATCTTCTTTGTTGGAATCCCTTAATATTTGCATTCTTAAACCAAAAATAGAAATGAAAATTTAAATTTTAATAGCTTAATACTGCTGATAGTGAAATTTTGTCTCAACGTGAACTTGTCTGGGTCATTCTTGCCATTATATATTATATATATATATATATAATTATAAGAGTATATAATATAATATATATACTATATACTATATATTATATATATATATATTATAGTATATATATAATTATATAATATTATATATATATATAACTATCACTATATTAATACATACATATATAGTTAAAAAACCCAGTAGGAAAGCATATAACAATTCTTTTCTATTCATATTGTTCACTGACCTCCAATCATATTGAAGATATCACCGTGTATAAACACCAAAAGCTTCTTCATTCACATAGCGGAAAGTCATTCCTCTCTAAAAAACTGTGAGAGTACTTAGCATTTTCCTCAGACAGACAATGAAGCAAGGAACAAAAGTGATAAAAGCGACGAAGCCTGAAAGAATTTAACAAAAGAGAGAGAGAGAGAGAGATAGAGGCGATTTTCATATTCATTATATTATTATTATTAATTAATTATTACTTATTATTATTATATTATTATTATTATTATCTATTATATGATGTATTATTATTATTATTCATGGCATATCAAACCAATTTAGGGGGGCAAAAGTGAGCTGATTATATATATATATATACTATATATAATATATATATATATATATATATATATATATATATATATAAATATATATATATATATATCAGTTAATATATATATATATATATATATTATATATATATTAGTACTTATATATATATATATATATATATATATATAAGTATATATATATATATATATATATAAAATATGGTCTTCAAAATTCTTGTAATATTTCTTTTATTTCCTCAATTGTTTTTTAATGTGTTGTCTGCAGTGAATATCAACGTACGCCTTCCGTGATGATTTCAGCTTTGGCAGCCGCCAAATGGTATCGACATACTGAAAATTCTAGCGAGAATATGTCCAGAATAATCCAGTTGAATAAACAACAAACTATTGACTTAACCCCAATATGAAAACACGAAAACACATTAAAAACTCTTAGAGAAAAATAATATAAAATACTTTATAATTATAAAAGAAAAATAATATATTAAAAACAAGACCTATTTTGATTAAGTCGTTCGAGTGCGAAAACCCTTTAAAAACGTCGTCTGCAAACATATAAGGTTCAAAATTTTTATTTTGCCATAGTTATAGGGGGAAAGTGCCCCCCCCCTGCACCCCCCTGCACCCCCTTGCCTACGCCATTGATTATTATTATTATATAATTGAGTACTGTCATAATTACTCGAAAATTCATACATCATATTTTGCTCGGCTTCAGCGACGAACTTTTGTGAGAAGCTCCAAAATATTATAAAGGTGAATTTAAAATAATACTAAAAACTTTAATGAATAAGTTCCAATTTTATCTTAAATACGATCATAATAGATATAACAAAATAATAAAGATTATAAATAAACTTAATATAGCTCAGAAATAAAGAGATAAATTAGTTTTAGTTCACCATTAAAATGCCTTTAGATTCAGAGAAAACCAAAATACAAGCCTGTAACTCAAATAAATAAATGACCATACATTCGGTGTTAACAGAGTGTTTTTAAGCTTATAATACTTTCCAAAGATTTTAATTAATTAAAATGAAAAATAATATACATATATAAAAAGCTATATTCTTCCAAATGCTGAAAAGTATATCTTTATTCGATGACCACCATTAAACATAGAGTGCTTATTAAAAAAAATGTTAGTAAAAATTTAGAGAAAGTACTTTCCTGAAAATTTTTAATAAAAGGTCGAGTCATCTATTCTATTTTATTAACATTTCCATACATATTTATTTTTAAAAATATCTATATCTATCTATCTATCTACTATCTATCTATCTCTATCATCTACTTATATATATATATATAAATACTATTATTTAATATAATTATATTAATAAATTAATATATTATATAGTATATATATATATATATATATATATAATATATATATATATATATATTATATATATAATATATATATATATATACTATTATATATATATATATTATATATATATATAATATATATATATATAATATATTTATATATATATATATATATATATTCATAATGTATATATAATATAAAACAATATATGCATAAATATGTATAGAAATA
Organism: Trachelipus rathkii; assembly: GCA_015478945.1. NCBI lineage: Eukaryota > Metazoa > Arthropoda > Malacostraca > Isopoda > Trachelipodidae > Trachelipus > Trachelipus rathkii. The sequence continues at coordinate 66,427 of JABUQX010033338.1, forward strand.
TATAAACAAATTAAATAAATATATATATATATATATATAAAATATATATATATATATATATATATATTTTATATATATGTAGGCTTGCGATGTTGAGGCAATATTTTATTAATTTTCCAGCACTCACGGGTTGGAACAAATCTTCTTGTGCTATGCATTAATTTCGCACGAAAAAGATAATATGAATTGCTTTTTCCTATCTATTAATTTTTTGCAATTAAAAATAAAAATAAATTTATTAAAGCTGATTCATATTATTTTATATATATTTTAAATAAATAATTTAAATTTTACACAATCTTTTATCTTAATAGAAGATGAAGTTATGATCTATTAAATTAATTAAACTAACACTGTACATGCGAAAGGGGTGTTATAGGCAATATTGTTGTTCTATTCTTTGTACGAAATTTCTTAGAACTCATCAGCCTTCTATTGACCGTTATAATGGCTTAATGCAGGAGAGGAAAAAATGCTGATTAACAGACTTCAAAATGCTTAGGGCAGGCAGTAAAAAATGCTTAAGTGCAGGGCACCAAAAAAATTCTTCGGTGCCAGGGCTTCTTAAAAAATGCTAGTGAGCGGCAGTAAAATGCTTAGTACAGGCAGTTGAAAATGCTTATGGCAGGGCAGTAAAAATGCTTATTGCAGGGCAGGTAAAATATGCTCATTACAGGGCTGTAAAAAATGCTGAGTGCAGGGCAGTTAAAACATGCTTAGTGCCGGCCTAATTATGCCTTGGCTACAGGCAGGTTTTTAAAAAAATGCTTACTAAAGCCGCCAAAATGCTTATTGCAGGGCCTAAAAATATTTCGTTAACAAGGATGAGAATAAAAAGCACAAGATAAAATTTTTGCAAGCAAAGGAGAAACCATTACCTTAAAGATTCACAATCAACGGGGAAAACCTCAGAAAAAAAAATTTAAATTTTGTAGAATAATAATAATGAATAATAATAATAATAATAAAATAATCAATAATAATAATAAATAATAATAATAATAATAATAATAATAATAATAATCCCCTGTTAGCGAACTTGTTAGCAAGCCTCAACATTGTTTTCAAATCTAT
>JABUQX010033338.1:72500-77874 GCA_015478945.1 Trachelipus rathkii
GTAATGTATTACATAAATATAAAACTTTTAATTTACGAAATAATTTTCAAAAAATTGTTTTAAGTTATTTCTAATCCGATTTTGATTGCATATTTTTAATAAAAATATGAAAAGTACGCTCGAAAAAAAATTGATTTACTTCGAAGTTATTCCTATCTTCAATGGTGTTGATGTTTGTTTCTGATAATTTTCGATTTGCTACACTTATATCGATAAAATAATTTTCTTTCGAAATTTTTTTTACGATTATCAACAATTCAATCTATCATATACTGTATGAATATACAAACGTAGTTAACTTAAATTAAAAAAATAAAAAAAGATTTGTAAATAATTATTTTTCGTACGACAGAATATACAAAAAATATTTTTTACAAAAATATACATATTAATATATATTATATATATATATATATAATAGTAGTGAGTATATTAATATATATAATATATATATATATATATATTATTTAATATATATATATATATATATATTATAATATAATATATATATATATAATATTACTATATATAATAATAGAAGAGAAGAGGAAGAGAGAAGAGAGAGAGAAGAAGAGAGAGAGAGATTAGACAGAGATGAGAGAGAAGAAAGTTAGGCCACCATATATAACATCGATCTACTAAAAACGAAATTGATCTACGACAACGTACTTATTGTCCATATAGGTTGGGCTACGTCTACACATATATATATATAATTATATATATATATATATATAATAATATATATATATATATATATATATATATATATATAGTATATTATATTTTTAATCTATATATACATTTATATATAAATTTTAAAATATGCTATCTGGTTATATACCAGAGGTGCACATCCCTTTACTCCGTTTACTCCTTACTAACGAACTAGTTTTTAGAGTAACGAGTAACGGACTTCGTACTTTTCTTCATGTAACGAAACCGAATAAGTTCCCGTTATTTTTCCTCCGCTTACTTAGTAGTCCGTATCACCATTTTTGTTTGACTTCTCTTTGATGTTATAAAGCCAATGACCACCCGGTCAGATAAAAAATCCTTTTAAAGTATAATATATTATATATAGTTATATATATATATATATATATATATAATTATATATTAATATATATATATAGTAATATATATATAATATATATATATAATATATATATATATATATATATATATATATAATAAACGGAATCTGCATATAGAATAATTAATAGTGATGGTGCTTTCGTAACTGTGAAATGAAGGACTAGATTTGTGTGGGAACACTTCGGAAATCTGCATAACATTGCCATTAATTTCGAGGTTGACTATGATGTGTGTGGGTTGAGGTGGAAAATGGAATAGTATTTTGGAGTTGAGGTTCATTAAATTAAGGAGGATGTAATGGTAGAGTGAGAAAGTTCAAGAATGGTAATCTGCAGTTATAGAATAAATTACCGGTGAAATGATCATGAATGGAGGAGAGATGGTGATTGGAATAATGGAACAAAGTAAAAGCATTACTGGAGTATAAATTCAGGATTGGAGGAGAGCAGTAATAGTACCCTAGATAAAAGGTAAAGGAGATAAGGTAACTGTAATGAATTATATGAGAATTAGTTTAATTGAGAGTCAGTAGGAAGATATGTACTGGTGTATTTGGCTCGAAGAGTGGGCCGTAAAAGGATTAAGGAGCTGATTGTGAAGAACAGGTGTGTTTAAGTGTAGAGGATGGTGGACAAATCTTTACATTTGAAAGACAAATCGATTGAGCAAAATGAGGACTGAGATATACACACACATATAATAGCGTCATAAGTTACAGTATCATCTATCTTCCGTTACCTAGATAGCGCCTCAACAGTATGATAACTGATTACCCTCACTTCACACAGTATCAGAGGAAGCCTATCTAGGCGTAACTACAGTGTACCTTATATTCTAACCTCATCCATTTACGTCTCTGATTATCTACCCACGCTATATGTTACTTAGCAAATAAAAGTATGTATTGTATTATGTATGTATGTATGATGTATGTATGTATTATGTATGTAGTACTGTGGGGTGAACACTTCGAAAATCTGCAAATATTGGCAGTAAACAAGGTTGATAGTGAATGTGTGTGGAGTTTGATTGTTGCAAGAAGGAATAGTATTTGGATGATGGAAGGCATTAGTTAAGGAGAGTGGTTAGAGCGAGAAAGTCAAGAATGGAAAATCTGCAAGTATAGATGAAAATCACCGTGAAATGATCAAGAATGAGTGCGAGAGGTGATTATTGGGATGGGAAGTTGATTAACAAACGTTTTATGGAGGTCTATAGTTCTCGAAATTGGAGAAGACAGTAATGTTCCTTAGTAAGATTAAGGAGAATAAGGGTAACTGTAAGAAATTATATGGGAATTAGTTATTGAGTGTTATGAAGGTATATAGTATACTGGTATTTTGGTCGAAAGGGGAGTGGCGTTGAGGATCTGAAGGATCTGATTGTGAAAGAACAATGTGCGATCTTACAAATGGTAAGATATGTTGATGCAAACTTTACATTGAATGAAACAAATGATGAAACTGAGGTAGAAGAAGAATAAATGTATTAGGTTTTTTTCGTATATGTAACAGCGAATGATATGATGATAGGAAGCTCTAGGAATTTGTTATTGACATATGTTGTGGTGGGTAAGCTTCTGGAATGGAATCAAAAATGTATGACGATGTGAAGCGTGTGTAAAATAAATAGAGTTGAAAGGGATTGTTTTAATATTATTGCGGAGTGAGGCAGTAGTCATTGTCTTCTGTTATTCAGTTTGTTAATGATGGTTTATTAAAGAAATTAAGTGGTGCAGGAATAGTGCTATAGAATGATGGGATAAGGAAGAGTATAAGTTGCCCTACCTATTATATGCCAGTGATTTGTTGGTGCGGTAATCTAAAGGAGTTTTGAGGGATTGGTAAGAATTTGGGAGTGTAAAAGAGATGTTTGAAGGTAAATATAATGAGAGTAAAGTTAATGTTGTGATGTGAGGGCAGTTCTCGTGTAAAGTATGTAAGATGATGTGAGCAGTATGGAACAAGTGTTCATAGTTTAATATTATATATATGTGGATGAAAAAGGGAATGGATTGATGCAGAGTGTAGTAGAGAGAGTTGTGAATGGCAGGAAGTGGCTAGTGCAATTAAATCGTTGTGGGATGTAATCTTTGAGTCGCTAGGGCTATTACATGAGGTACTGTTTTTTTACTAATAATGATAATGATCGAAAATTAAATTTACACAAACCACATACATTACGTAAGTACCGTAATAATATCATAGTCCAAAAGCTAAAAGTAAACGGAGAAACGCAGTAAGCGCGCTTCGTTACTTTTCCTTTCAAAGAACGAAATAACATAACGCGAACTACTTTTTCCCAAGTAGTAACGATATACGAACTACTTTTTTGAGCTAACGAGACCACCTCTGTATAAATATATATATATATTATATAATATTATATATATATATATATATATAATAATAATATAATATATATAATATATATAAAATATATATACTATATATATATATATTATATAATATATATATAATGTATATATATATATATTACTATATATATAGCATAGAATACTTTGTGGCTATACTTAATTGGGCTGACACTGGCTGACTCTGATTAGACACTTGACATGGCTTACGTCTCACTCATGGCTATCCGAGTAGCTGGACTGCTGACTGCTTACGGCCGCACTCTCGTGCCTGACGCTGCATATCCATAATAAGCGACTGAATATATAATATATATATATATATATATATCATATTATTATTATATATAATATAATATATATATATATATATAGTATATATATATATATATAGTATATATATATAGTAGTAAGTGCACAACTAACCCTCCCCCAAAATGTTTCAACGCAATTTGCATTGCATGGGTTGGCAAATGTGCAACAACATTTTCAACATTTGTTTCAAGTTGACTTCAAGCTCAGGGTTTTTAAGTCGGTGAACCAATTAAGGTCTGGAAGCCTGTTTTGAATTTCTAGTCCACGAAAGGGCAGCCCCAGATGAGGGACTTTTTTGGTTCCCTAGAATGTTTTAAATCGATCCCCGGTAGATCATTTTGATGTCAATCATTTTATCGAGGTTTATTACCCTATATCGAGTTGGGTTAAAATCGTCTTCTAGTGCTCTGGATTCCTTTTACATTGAAAAATCTATAATCAATAGAGATACAACAAATCTTATAATAAACAAAAAAAACTATCGCTGTAGTTATGGGCCAATCTGCGCGGTGACACCGATTCTTGATAGATGTTGAATATCTATGAAACTTATATATGTGTCGTATGACGTAGTATGTTAATACTGATCACACGCGAGTCTTTGTGTTTCTAGGCGCACCCCTAAGGGGTCTCTGAGCTACAATCGTCTTCCCCTTAGCGCCAAGTCATCGGCTGAAAAACCATTAAGGCTTAACGTAACGGGGGCCGCTAAAAATATTACTGTGAGCTATATAGATGACGTAAATTCGTTCGCAGACGACGATTACTCTTCGTGCGTCCCCCGTGGAGGTAGGACCGCTGCCCCCTAAAATTAAAATAATCTTAGAGACTGAAAACTTGGAGGCTGGGTAGAGGAGCCAGAGTTGAAGTCGAGTCGGAGTCGAGTCGGAAGTCGGAGTCAGAGTCCGGAGTCGGAAGTCGGCTTCGGAGTCCAGGATCTCCCGGAGGGGGTTCCTCCTCAAAGAAAGAAGAACAATGCCAATGGAAGCAAAACAAAGGAGACACAAGATCGAGAGTGCTCATAAGCAAGAAAGAAGGAGAGGAGGAAATAGTCCCATGAATGAGGAAGGATGAGTAGGAGAAGGATTCAGAGTCCGCCCACGCAGTACAGACTACCTGTAGCTTGAGAGCCCCTGTGGCTACCCTATGCTTCCGAGTTAGAAACATTCGTATAACATAAATATCATTACTGTTTACATCTCTCTTCTGTTCTAACATGTACATATCGTCAATTGCATTGCATCTCAAAGATAACCCGTCTTTTCTAAATGTTGAAAGACTGACATTTATAGTTCAAATCTCATTTCTTTATAAAACGCTTAACCACCAAAATATAACTTTTGGTTCCAAGAATTTCATTTAATCAGTTTCTTCTTTATGCAGCAGTGGTTCTTAATTATTTCTTTACCTATACCCTAAAAACATCCTATTAACACTTAACTCATTTCTTTTCGTGTGTTTTATGATTCTCTTTAAATTTATTATGTTAACTTCTACTTTTTGTTTCTTTATATTTTTACTATATCATTTTTAATTTAGTTTTTTTAATTTATGAGGAGCTCACTATATTAATCCACAGCACATAAG
>JABUQX010033339.1:0-30000 GCA_015478945.1 Trachelipus rathkii
AAATATATATATAATATATATATATAATATAGTATAATTATATAAATATATAATATATATATATATATATATATATATATATACATAATACTATAATATATATATATAATATAATCTGCTCATTTTCCCAAATGCAAACATTTGTTATACTATAAAGCACAAAGAAGAAGTGTATTATTTTATTTTCTTACTTCTATTTTACTAAAAATAAATGAAAGAAAAAAGAAAAAAAAGGAAAAGGGAAATAGATTAAAACTTTTTGTTATAAAAACTTTTAATTGATACTTCACCGTCATTCTCGTCAACAATATTTGGAAATACGAAACATGATAAATTTTATTTGTGCCTTTGATTCCACTCATCTCCCCATCCCGCTGCTTAAAATCACTCCTCCCATACAGCCACACACATCCCACTGAAACCCAAAGAAAAACAAGAATTTAAAAATAAATATAAAAACAGATGAATTTGTAATAATTGTAGATTGTGCATCCTTTCTCTTTAATATATAATTATGAACATTAAACTTTTTTCCTTTCTTTGTAAGTTACTTTTTTTACAAAAAAAGAAACATATTTTTTTAGGTATTTTTTATTATTTTGTCAATAATTTTAAACTGACAATTGGATATCTGAGATATTATGTAATTTGTAATTGAATTTTTTCTCCAGTTCCTTGAATATAAAACAGCGTCAAGACTTTCTCATAAACGTTGGTTTTCTCTTCCATTCTTTATTATTTTAATACCTCGACAGCCCCACACTCAAGTTCAATATATATATATATAATAATATAAATATACTATATAACTGAAAGTAAAACTCTCCCTGGAAGGTAAATGTATCCATTAACAAAATATATATGCATATATTTTAATATATTTATAAGTATTATATTATATACATTTTTTTACATTTAACACCCGCCGCTCACGGCAAGCCCCTATCTCAAGGAGGGTGGTTGAATTGAACGTCTCAAGATATTCATCTAACGCAAAGACGCAGATGAGCACAAGGACGCAGGCTTTAAATGGAGGCGATGGATTAAATTGAGTAGAAACACAGAAGATGATGGAAGAGAATTCCACAGAACAACAGAGGTGGCAGGAAGAAGTAAAAAGCACCGCAGCTAACAAGTCTGGAGTTACTAATATCAACACAAAAAACTCATGTGCCGCACAAGACCAGTGTGCTACGTGGGCGTCGTTAAAAGGGGGTTTGCGTTTTGTGTTTTAAAAAAACACGGCGAGTGGAAAGTTCCTCGAGCACTTGCGCTAAGTACCTATAGAAAAGAATAAAGCACCAACATCGCGCAGCAAAGATAGAGGGTCAAGTTGAGAACAGACACAGACAAGATGTTTATAAGCTGTTTGATCTTGACTTCTATCCTATCCAGTAAAGCCGGTAACCAGAGCCCCTCCCCAGATATTCGAGAGCAGTACTCCATACAAAGGGCTAATAAGGCCCTTATATATACTGGAGCCAACATGAGAAGAGGAAAAAATCTCGCAGTCTAAACAAAACTTCCCAGTTTTTTCTTTTTGCCCCCCTGAGCAGCAACCGTTGTATGTAGGTTTTCCAAGACATTTTTTTTGTTTTATGTTAAGCCAAGAATGTTTATGCTGTCAACAGGGAGAGACGAAAGAACCGTCCATGAAAGAGATAGAAAAGTTAAAAAGGTGTCTTAGAGAAAGAGATTTGTAGAAAGTGGGTTTTTAAAGAATTAAATTTCACAAGGTTGTAACGACCCCACCCGGAAATCCTGTCCAGATCAGCGAGAATAGACGGAAAGTAAGACGAGAGCGAATTCTGAAGTAGAAAAGGGTAGCAGAATTCGAAATAGTTGACAGAATGAGAGGTCAGTCATCGGCATATGAGTGATAGAGCTTAGAAAGCCAAGGAAGAAAATATTAAAAGCAGAAATAATAGTAGAAAATCAAACAGAACCCTGAGGAACACCACTATGACAGAAAAGAAGAAGAGTCAGTCATAACCGATCGAAACAATAGGCGATAATGAGCAAATTAAAAGAAAGCTAGACATAAGTAAGCAAAGAGAAGCGATGGAAACCCAAAGGTGGGAGCTTGGAGAGCAGTGCGCGTGCCATACCGGTCAAAAGCTTTGGATATGTCAAGCGCCACCCGCAAGTCTCCCCGTAGTTCCTAAGGCGGTAAAACCATAAATCGTTTAATAAGAAAGATATATCGCCATAGACTGGAGCGCCGAAAGCCGTCTGGATTAGAAAAGAAGGGAATGAGATCCCAAATTAAACTAAGAAAGGAGAGTGGAGAAGGGTTTCAAAGATCTTAATAGATTACAAGTTAGAGCTATAGGGCAATATTTATAAGGATCAGACGGCTTTCTTTTTTCGGAATAGGTTGGACATTATTATTATTTCCAACACTAATTATATATAGTATATATAGATATAAATATTATAATATATATAAGATATATATATACTATATATAATATAATATAAATATATATATATTATATATTATATATATATATATAATATATATATAAGATATATATATATATAATAATATATATTAGATTATTGATTATCAATTATTATAATATGAAAAGTTAATCTATAAATATATATCATACAAAAATATAATATTTAAAATAGTATACTTTCATATATATATATATGTATCATATATTAATTATTATTATTATATATTATAAATAATGATATATTTATAAATATATTATATTATATAAGATATAATTATTTTATGATAGATTATATATTAATATATTATATTTAATATATAATTTTATGTGTGTATTATAAATATTTATATATCTAATTTATATAATATAAGATATAAGTAATAATACTAATTAAATAAGATATATATAATACTAATATTATAATACATAATAAAATATATTTATAATTATATAAATGATAATATATAATAAATAATTATAATAATTATTATATATATATATTATTATTTATACTATAATATACTTTTAATATATTTATATATATAATTATATATAAATATATATAGAGAGTTTATTATTTATATATTATTATAATTATTTAATATATATATATATTATATTATATATATATTAAACTATATATATATTATATTATATTAAATATATATTAATTATATAATATATATGTATATTTATATATATCTAGGTGTTAGTTATAGTGTGTAGTTGGTTGTATAGTGTTGTGTTGTGTGTTTGGTTTTGTGTGCTTGTGTGAAGATGCATAATAAACAAGAAAAATTCTATTAGACTTTTCGATAGAACTTTATTTTTATCAAAAAATATTAAAAGGTTGCATATGATAGATTTGAGATATTAAAGTTTTTTGTTTATTGTTGCATGTTATTTTACGGAAATTATTTGTTAGGAATTTTACGTGCCCACGCCATTGTTAGTGATGTTGGGTCATCCGTAAGTCCTGATCGTGGGACAGAGTATTATATATAGAACTAGCAAAGTTATCGAATACCCCGTCGTATCCAACTGGGAGCCGAGTCAGACCCCCAACTTCTGCCCATTCTTTGCGGTTTACCCTATTGGATTCCTTTAAGCATTTAAAAAAATTATTATGGAGTATAGGACTTCGCGAAGCCCCCTAAGGTTAAGCGTGAGGTAACGAAGTAACAGAAAACTGCGATCGCCTATCTCGATGCGTCGCGTAATTGTTTTTTTTTTTGGTTTCTTTATAAAAAAACTCACTTAAGGAACGAAAAACCTCTGTCCCCGTTACTTACTTTATCCCCTTAAATGGGTTACACAAGTGTGCTCAAGGTCTAATAAATTGCAAAGAAAAAAAGATAAAAGAAGATTAATGTTTATAATATGTTTAGATTGAATTTATCCGTAATTTACAAGACTTCTTTTAACCCATTCTTTATCGAAAAGTCGTATTAATAGATTATGTTCCAGGTATTATGCAACATTCACCTATATATATATATATAATATTATATAGATAATAATATAGTAATTAAATAAATATCAGTATATTAATAAAATAATAATATATATTATTATTTTATCTTGTTAATTATCCAGACCTGATTTACCTATATAAATTGATATATGAATATTACTTGAGTTAATATACTATCATATATATATATATATATAAATATATATATGGTACGTGTGTGTGTGTGTGTAGTTGTGCTGTGTGCCTGCGTGTCGCGGGTGCAACACCTATTTTCATCAATAGGCATAGGCTCTACCTTTCTTAAAACGGAGCAACTTTCTATCACGAATAACTTTTCATATAGTAAAACACTGATTCACGGAGCTTTTCGTACCCCCTCACAAGCTCAAGAAAGGTAAGCTTACACACAGTGATTGTTTGAAGCTGTGCATGCACAGAATGCTAAGTAAAGAAAAACATAGCATGTAGTGATGATGGAAGCACACAACTTTTGGTGATGATCTCTATTATAATATTTCAGGCTGCTAAACGCATCAATATTTGGCTCTTTATTTACTCACGGCTATATAAGTATTAATATATATATAATATATAATAATATACTATATACTGTAATATATATACTATATATATATGGTATATGTTATATGTATATAATTATATAATATTTATATTTTATAGTTAATATATTATATCTAATAATAGTTAGATATTATAATAGTTGAGATTATACGTAATCTCCCAAATCATATTTCATCTTCTTCTTCTTCTCTTCTCTTCTCTTCTTCTTCTGCTTGCTTCTTCTTCTTTTCTTCTTCTAATCTTCTTCTTCTTCTAATTTATTTATTTATTCATTATAATGATCTATTTCTAGCGCTCCTAATTTGAAAATTTTTTGCCTTATTTATTAGAGTTTGAATTATTTAATTTATCTATATTAGAAATCTATCATATATTATTATTCATTTAGTTATTAGTCAATTAGTGCTACTTAGAGTAGTAGTTTCAATCTAGTAAGTATTAGTAGTAGTAATAGTAGTATTATTATTTAAAATATCATATTATTATTATTCTTTTTGAAAGTGGTCAACTCTTATGAATTTTTGTAATATGCCTCAAAAATCAAAACGTCCCGGTAATTAAGCGCAAAGCCCTAATAGCTTTTATCACTAATTTAGGAAATGGAAATTCAATAAGGTTCCCGAAATTACTAGAGTAGTACCTCAGTCTGGTTTCTTTTTTGGCATTAGTGCTAATTTCTAAGTTTTAGTCCAATGAGATTTCTTTAATTGTGAAATTTACACTTTGTTAAAAATCAAAAATTGCATTCCAAATTGAAATTCGCCTACTGTCTCTCTATATTAAGAGAGAGTTCTCGTAAAAAACCATCTAATAGAAACTCGAATAAAGAATTCGTCGTAGAAATTGAATACACCGGAATAATATCGACTTAAGAAAAATTCTTGTCGGGTACAAACAAAACCAATGGAATTTCCAATTATAAAAGATTCCAATTGGGTTTTCAAGTGGAAGATTAATTTCAGATTTCCCATTGTAAATGCCTGCAGGATCACAGGGAATTCTTATCCTATGAAATTTGTACTGAGTGTTTACGTTAGTTCATGAAAGAATAATATGGTGGCATAAAACACTCACACACACACAATACACATATCCACACTAACACACACACACACGACACACATTATATATATATATAGATATATATATTATAATAAATAAAGTATATATATATTATATATATAATTAATAATATTATATATATATATAACTATATAAGTATGTAAATTATTATAGTTATATAATAAATATATATATAATATTAATAATATATTATATATATAATATATTATAATATATATAAATAATATATCTATATTATATATATAATTATAGTATATAATATATATAACTATATATATTAATTTAATATTAATATATATATATATACTTATATTAATATATAATTAATTATTAATTTTAAGACATCTAACTCTTTCCCTCAACCAAAAATTTGGCCTTCCAATTTTATACCTATAAAAGCAGTCAAAGAAAAGATGCGTTATCATTTTTACTTTTACTTATTTCTTTTCTAACCTCCAACATAGAATCAAAAAAAAAAAAGATAAGAAAAAGAAATGATAGAACTAAAACTTTCAGTTCCTATTACTGATAAAGAGAAAACTTTTTCATTATCCAGTTCTCGTTCTATTCTTCTTCAAGTAAAGTAGTACTACAGAAATAGCTGAGATACTAAAGCCAAAAGCGAAGTATAAGACCTGTTATAAGTGCCATTAATGCAATCCACTCAATCCCTCCAGTCTCTCGATCTTCTATCACAACTCCCACAATCATACTCGACAACAAACGCGAACACACACACCCAAACAAAAATACACCCAGATAACAAAAAAAATTATACTACTATATACAGAAAAAAAAAATAATATGTTCTTAACTAAAATAAAGGGAATTGTGTAATTGACAGTCGAAACATACTATTCGTTCGCTAATAATGTAAATAAATATTGTTATATAAAAATCCTATCTCTATGTCTTCCTTTCTTTGAACACTTAATCAAAATCTATTTAAATTTCTTCCCAGAAAACATTCCCTCATCTAACATTGAAATCAACTCAAATCATGAGTAATTTAGGTTATTCGATTGTAATGAATTTTCTTCTTTATTTTTCCTTACTTTATAAACGAAAAGTCGCAGACCTTCCTTTCAATAAACAGGCTTGTGTTTTTCTCTATCATTATTTATAGGGGGTTTACACACCATACACTACACAATGAAGTTATCATATTTTTCAAGTTTTTTTATACTACTATATAATTAAAATATTATTAACCCTAGAACACTGAACCTTATTTATGATTACATCTGCCTCAAAGGGAGTTGTTTGTTTTTTTTTTATAGAATAGCTGAGTTTAAATTTACCTTATCACCATCATTTACTCCTAATATATATAATCTTATTTTGCAATAAATATATATCTGCGACAAAACATTAAATCATAGAGTTATTATACGTGAGTGATAATTTATTATATATATATTATTTCCACGTCTTCGAGAGCAACACGCACTCTCACAAACCGATGTCATTCCCTTCAACGCTGAACATTCGAGATCCACACCGCAAGGTCGTGGGCGAGCATCTTATCACCAATTACGTCCAGCCATCCTTATACCACCGAATAGCACCACCGCAGAGAGCGCACGTGAAATATCACCACCGCACTGCTCACCACTCTAGTCTATCTCGCATTCTCTCGCACCCCGCCGGCACTGGCTATACGCACAGATACGGTCGTCCCATCTCCCCGCACTCCACCCCCACTCATTCGATTTTCATCTCCTTCGTAACTGTGCACCCAACACCGCACACCATATTTTATGTATCCAAACCAGTCTACCGGACTCATTAAAGATAATTCAGGTACGCCCAGGCGCGAGTCTCTCACAGGACCGCTGCGTTTGACCCAGCACCTAAAACTTACACAATAAATATATATAATACAGAATTATAAACATCTATTGATATATATTAACAGGTATAAACTATCACAATAATATTACGTATATATGAATAGTCATTTCTACCATAGAATGAAAAAAATAATATATTATATATAATATAATTAAATAATATATATAATATTAATATATATAGACTATATTATACTATAGGCAATTAGCGTTAAATATAGAGACATACCTCCTACGGTATGAGTGAGTTCTAATTATTCAGGAGAGCGAGTAAGACCCCTTGACACAATAGAGGATGGGTAATATATGAGACGAAATACACATATAATTTGAAATTGGGATGCATGCGCGAAGAAAAAGATTGAGTATCTTTTAGTCTGAAACTATTAAGTAAATATTCAATAATTAAATAAGGAAGTAATAAGTTCAACAACTTCTGTTGAGTGTTAGTGACTACTTCTGTAGGCGTAATTGCAGAGTACCGCTATCTAAAGCCCTTTTTTCCGATGTGACGTTTTTTCGAAGCTTGGACCGACCGTCTGTACAAATCTAGTAAAGTTATATATCAAACTAGTACCTCTATCAGTATGCGTATATGATACTCTTTTGAGTATGTTCTGAGATGTGTCAAAATCTAGCAAATAAATAAATAAATTTTTAAAATAAATAAATAAATAAATTGAGGTTTTAAACTATTTACTTGAGTGAGAGATCCCTTTTTTGATTTATGATCTGCAAGAAGGCAAAAGACTCGAAAGATTTTGAAGAGAGATTCTTGAGACAAAATAGGTTGATGTCGGCTCACTAGATTAGGTCTGCCGAGTATCCAAAAGGCTCTCTCCGAGCTCGGTCATGGATACTTTTTCAAGACTATCATGTATTCTAGGAAGTCTTACCATTCATCATTTTACTCTTCAGAAATACTACTTCTATTGTTATTATTAAGTAGATTGTAATTAGTAATTCTTTAATTATTTAATATAAATGAAATTATTAATATCATTTGCCATTATGTAATCAGGGGGACGATAAAATTATAATATACCAGTCCATTGTCGTTTCTTTTTAAGTTTTAAGCATCCATCAATTAATTACTTGATTGATATTTTGTTGATAGTTAGTTTTTGATATAAAGATAAATAATCCTTTTGGCAAAGTTTCTGAACGGTCCTTTTCGTTAAGATAGATAATTTTTCGTGTTATTTGTTATTTGTTCTGATTGGAACTGACTATTTAATATTAAATTTCTTAATGGTACAGCATTTTTCTTTTAAGAGGATTTTATAAATACCAATATTATGAATAATAAACTTAAGATATGTTAGCATTTTGAGAACCTAAATCTGTTAGCGTTTGAGTTATTTAGGATTAAATATTATTATCTTATATTATTTTCAGTTGCATATTTAATTATGATGAAATGGGACGTGGTCTAAGATGAAGTCTTAGTGACCTGTCATGTTCCATGATTTTAGTCGTATTATTTATAGATATTTACGAGGATTTTCTTTTCCTTCTCAATTTCCAACATCGAATCATTAATAGAATAGTATAGCCAGATCAATCTACTATTAAACTCTACTTCATTTTTTTTAGCCATTCTTATCGTGCATTTTTTAATTTGAATTTTTGGTATGATTGGTAGCATTTAGTAACTTTTTTTAAATGCAACTTTTACCAACAGATGAAAGTATTGATACTGTTATTTTGTGTTCCTGTTCTTGAGCACTTTAAAATAAAAAAAAAGAAAATAAATTTGAACTACTTGGTGCAGTTCCAACTCAATGTAACATTATACTCTTGTATGATAAAATTTAGTTATTTATTTAAAATTGTCGTGAAGTGTTTTCTTGGTACTACTGGATTTTACATGCTATTCAACCTAGTTCAATTTTTCTTACTCTTCGGACCGACTGATTTTTCAAAATCACTTCTTCAAACATCTAGAGTCAATTTACCTGCATATTATTACATTATGTTATATTTATATTTTTAATTTATGTATTATATATTTATATCAAAATATATATTATATATATATATTAAATTTTATAACATAATTATATATTATATATTATATTATTTTATTATAACTTGTTTGATCATAAATAAATCATATTTTTAAATATTATCTATATATTCATGTTATATATATTATATATTAATATTAAATATTCATTTATATTATTATATTATATTATTCTACATATTTTATATCATATTTATTTATTATATAGATTCTCGATATTTTAGCTTCGTCAATATTTTTTATTAAAACTGAGAAAACAGAATCTATTGAAGCATTAATCTTTCTAAATATTGTAAATTCTGATATCTACATGTTGTTGCATGTTAATCTTCATATTCTTTAAAGGAGGCTGATATTAATATCCCTTATGATTAATTATATATTAGTATTATTATTTTATAATACTTCTTATAATATTTACTATTTTTTGCTATCATTTATATCTTGAACTCAACCTTCAAAAAATATCTAATTGAGTATTTATATATATTTGTATTAATTTTTTTTCTTCTATTTATGTTACAATCCTAATTAATCTACAGATCTTTGTAATTATTATTACTCAGAGAATTAAAGCAATAAAGAAAACGAATACCCATACATATATATATATCATATATAATATTATATTATTTTATAATTCATATCATTAATTATTATATATAAAAAGGTGATTTTCAAGGTTAATTGATTTCTATTTATTTCTTTTCTTAAATATTTTTTATAGATTTAATGTTATATTATTTATTTTTTTACTTTTTGTAATTTTTATAATACTTTGATATTATTATTATTATATATAATATTTTATTTATTTTATAATATATATATACTATATATATATAAATAATGTGCTCGAAAACATTAGAGGATATAAGAAAAGTAAAGTTGGAGAAGTCGTGGTGATCGTATTTTATTCTGTTTTCAGGCTTCTATTTTAGGCGCCATCTACGACACGCAGAATTGGAAAATTGGCATCTTGGAGTTGGAACCTGTGTGATCTGTGCTCCTCATTCCTGGGGGCACAGGTGATGCTTGACAGATGCTATTAATTTCTAGAAAGTGAATTTTTGCATCTTTTATGGGTAGTGTATTTGTGTTAACGCTTATGATATTTCTGGGGGTGGGGCGGAGATTTATTTTTAATTGGTGAATTTCTGGCGGGCGTATTAGTTATGATGTTCGAATTGTTGTGTTAAAGTATGTTTGTTAGAACATATGTTTGAGAGAGACGTGTTGGGTTTGGTTCGGAGAAGTTGATGGTTCTAAAGATTTCACTGTAGTTAAAGGCAGCTATAATGGGAGGACGGTTGGTAAGATTTTAACAACGATATGTATATATTAGTGTGATACTTGTGATAATTATTATTGTGACATGTGAATGTTGGGTCTGGTCCGAGAGTCACTTGGCATAGAATTTTGTGCTTTCTAATCGTATTTCATGAGGATGCCCTGAATGGGGAGAATTTAATTGTTTTACTTCCGTTTGTAAGATGTTTTTTATAATTTATGGATACTGAGGTTTTTCAGGCAGCCTATAATGATAGTATTCTTGATAGGCATGCCTGTGTTTAATACTATTATATATTTACTTATTAATTATATTATTATATATATTATATTATTTATATATTTATTATCATATTATAATATCATTATCTTTTATGCATAGGAAGACGTTTGCTTAATGGAATTCAAGAAGAACGATTGGTTGGAACCTCTTATGTATGATATTTTCTTTTCTTGTTAAAAGATAAATTCATTGAGTAAAGATAATGAGAACGACAGAAATGAGAGACAGAGATAGAGAGAGTACAGATACAGAGATTAAATGAGAAGTAGAGAGAGAATGAGAAGGAGACAGAACAGGAGAGAGTATGAGAGAGAGAAGTATATATATGATTAATTGGTTGATATGAATAGAAGAAGACGAAAGTGCATGAAATTTTGCCCCAGGACTTTCCAAACGAGTTCAATTCTTAAACACTTGGGCAATGATGGTGATTTTCTATTTTTTATATGGGACAATTATATATTTTTCTTATTTAATCCAATATATATAAATATATATCTATATATCTCTGAGGGTGTAGGTTTATCATCATATTGAAACCTTTTTTTTATATTCTAACTGAATTATCTTATGATGTCATGTTTACATATATAAATTATTATTATATGATATTCTAAATATTTACTTATATTTACACTTCATAGTACTCATTTATAATAAAAGCTCACTGAGAATTGATTTTTAAAGTTTTAATAATATGCATCAAATGCAATATTTCTTTTCTATTATATCTATTATTATTATTTTATATTATATATATTATTATTTATATTATTATTGATAAATAGAGCAGAATTTAAGATATATATTAATTATTATTTATTATATATATATTTATTAATATATTATTATATTTATTATATTGTATATATATTTATTAGTTATATAATATTTTCTCTTTCCTTAAAGTTGCTTTATTTATTACATACAAAGATCAATTACTTTTTAATTGGTATATATATATTTCTATTATCTATTATTATATGAAGCGAGTTTGGAGATAGTAAGATGATAGAGAGAGAGAGAGTAGAGATGATGTAGAAGAGTTCAGAACGGCACTAACAGGGAGAGGGGGGCAGAGGGGAGAGAGAGGAAATAGATAGATGAGAGAGAGAAGAGATTGAGAGAGAGTTATCGTTTTTCTATGACACGTATGACCTGTGGATAGACCCCTCGGAGACGGATTTGAAACGATTTTCTAGAATAGTATTTCCTATTAGTTGGTTCAGTTTAACTAAGAATATGTTTTTTTTCTATAAGAAAGATAGTCGAGAGAGAGAGAGAGACAAAAGACTAGGTATAGAGAGAGAAGAGAAATACAGACTCAGACATAGTATAAAGATAGGGACAAGAGTGAGGAAGAGAGAGATAGAGAGAGAGAGAGAGATGAGAGTTAAAGAGAGGTGATTGAAATGCTTCTTGTTTGAAAAGAGTTTGTAACAACACTTAGTCAACTGATTTCTTTTTCTACTGTGGTTAGTGTTTTTGTGTATGTTCATACATCTTCATTATTTGACTTTGTTTTTTTTCTGTTTTGCAAACAGAAAATTATTTATGTTTGATAAATATATTAATCGTAATAATCTTTTATTCGTTTATTATTTATATCTCGCACGTTTATCGTTTGGTTCATTTTTTCCCAATTACTGCATCTAGTAATTAATTAGCCAGCTAATATTTATTTATTCTTTTGAATAATTTTGTTGCTACGTCTATTTCCTATTTTATTATTATTTCGATTTAAACTCGGTGTGTTATCGAGTTCCTCCCCTGAAAAGTGATTACCCTGACCTCTTACTTCGTAATTACAATTCATAATTTAATTCCTGTTTCCATTCAGGACTTTATTAATGTGCAATTTTTTTTAAAAATGATTCAGTATCCATTATTTTGACCATTGATTTAGCAAAATTTGGTTGAATAGGCAAAGGCGTTCCTTGCGAACGAAACCTGTCATCGCCTAGGACTGAAGTTTACCGTTTATGTCTTCATCCGTAAGAATTTAATACACATCATAATTTCTTTTCTAACCGAAACGATTGACATTTAATCATATCTTTGTGGATATACACTTTAACAACATTTTATTATTCAGTCTTCCCAATTGGAGATAACCTTCCCAGTCACATATCTCTACAACCCGTAGAGACATTTCAAATTAACTAAATATAATAAATTCTTATTCATAAATAAACGCAGCAACTTTCTTACTTTACCTCTTTCTCTTCTTAATCATCATTTGATTTATTTATAACCAAACAAAGTGAGCATATTAATTTTGTTTACAGTGTTTTTTGTCCGTGAGGTATTTATCATTATTTGCCAACTAATCTTTCTTCATTATAACACATGAAATACTACAATACACTAGCACGACGAGCACGACATCACATACATTCAATCACACACATGGCCGCCATCTACATTTTTCTTGCAGGTAATTGGTCACTATCACACATTCAACTATCAGGCCATGAGTTATGGTTTTTAGGGTATCTGACGTGTTAGTGGTTTGGAAGATATGAATATATATGGGATACTTCGTATATATCGATTATTACTGATTATCAGTCACGTATTGCATCTTTGATGTTAATATTATATGGTTTACTCAGGTTCCTATGCGAATTATATATAGCTGAGGTACTTATTTTCTATTGTTTTATGAGTTTTTACTAATTGTGACTCATATTAAATTTTTATAGCTCTCGTTTATTTATTTTTATGGCTGTTGTATTATATAGGCTCAGTGAGAGTATGACTACTACGCCTTATTCATATATCTTTTGTTTTATCCTCTCTTTACTCTCCCACAGAATTAGTTGCATTATTAAGTGATTTGCGCTAAGAGCAGCCATAATCTGGTGAGTTAGATGGCCATTTAACGGCACGGCATTTTAGTGTCATTCCCTAGTATGACCTATAAGTGGTAGTTGTAGGTCTTTATTCGCACCTTGGTCTAATCCACATACTTACCACTAGTCTTCTTAAGTCGCCGCGACAACTTCCACGCAGACTGGTTTATTATCTTCTTCATTTGTAGGATATTCCTTTCGTTTACTGTCTTTACTCGGGGGTTATCACACAGCAATTTCTTTTGTTGGCATATTGGGCACTACGGGAATCTGTGGGCTTTGTCTACTGGTGGGTGGGTATTAGCTTTTCGTTGTTCATTTTTCGTAACTGGTTTGACCTTTCATTCTCACGATTCCATCGGGTTTTTCATTCACAACTACATCTGGGTTTCATCGTTGTCACGGACGAGATCTATTCATCTAGCACATTTTGCTGTTCCGGGTTTCTCTACTTTCCTGACACCAGTCAGTCAGTCTGGCTCTTCGCATTGCATGTTTTTTTCTATATGTCGTTACATCCATCACAGCGAGCAGTCACCACTACAGTTCCACACACACAAGAGAAGAGAGAGAGAGAGCGAGCACGAGGAAGACGGAGCCGAGAGTATGAGAGACTCGACGGGTTGTACGAGAGAGAGACTGGGATAACGTTATATTTATAAAAAGAGGTTCTATAGTAGTAAGTGCAGTTTGGTGTGCTCTTGTAGGGTGAGTTTACGGAGAGTCTATCTCGCGGTGGCTAGTGCAAGTAGATGGGTCAATGGAATACTGGAGGGAATTGTTAAGAGATGAGGTGAGGTCCCATTGGAAATGGATGTGTCATGGATAACGTACCTCTGAACACTAGTCTATGTCCCTACCTTGGTAGGTTCAACTTTGCCATTGCTCTTCCGCAGATGCTAATCTCTCCTTTCTTTTACCCCTCTTTCCCTGGTTGAGGTGTATATTTACTATTTGGATCTGCATCCGCTATACTTTATCTTTTAATAGGACGTATTTTATTATTCTTCGGTTGGGTGGACATAGGTGAGTAAGAGGCTGATAGGGTTATTTCTATTATGTATGATTCCGGTTGGGTTGTGGTCATACCTAGCTCATAGTTATAGTAGCTCAATTTTACGTCATCATGAAAAGCATAAGAAATGTCTTATACTGGTTATTTATCTTCATGGAGTGACAGATTATTTTTTAATTTGCTTTTATTCGTATGAAAGTAGAGGTAGTTTTTCTCACACTCCTAACTGTTTTTTAAAACCGTTAGCGAATACAAGTATCGTTTTAAACGAGCCCATTCCTACTGATTTGTCCACTCCGAAGTGTATAGTACTGTAGCTTGTCCGATATTGTTTATTGGTATCTTATTTTATTTCTTTCTTATCATATTTATTACAGAAAGGGGGCTCAGTTATTTTCGCTCCCGCCCTGCTATATGGTTTTAATCGCATTGAGTTGTTTTCCGATTTTTCGCTGGTTCTCATTGTCTCACTCTTCTTTTTGCGCGTTCTTTCCTCGACTGGTTTTTCCTTGCCGTGGTTCTTTTTTGGCCGGATCGTTCTGACGTCACCGGGGCCCTGCATCTTCCGGTTTCATCTGCGCTGACCATTACCCTACCTTGTTGTGCTTCCTTCTCATGGTGGCTCCGGCTGTTGGCGGCCGTTCTCGTTTCCCGAGTTGTTTCTTTCCTTTTTCATCTTCACTTTGCTCCCTAGGGCAGTATTGCTTTCTGCCGTTGGCTTACTCCCCGTGGCCCTGGGCCTATTTTCAGTAACCGTTCTCCTCTTTGCCTGCTGTGATCCTGTCTGCTCTGTCCCTCATTCCCTTGGATTCGTGTGTCCTGCTCCACCCCCCCCCCCCAAGCGTCTAACGATACTCATTTCCCTTGCTTACTATTCTTCAACCCTCCGAAAACGTCCTAAGTTTTTTTTGTGCTCGGTTATTTTTTATGTTGTTCGTGGCAGGCAAGGTTGGCCTGGCATGCGTTCTCTCACTACGCTTTAGATTTGTCTCCAGGTAGTTCAATATTACCGGGTCCTAGTGCTTCTTATCAGTGGGTCCTTTTGTGCCCGCTGCGAGGGGCCGGACAGGGCGGTGATTTAAGCCAATCCACTCGGTACTTGCTCCCGGTACCTGTTGGGTTTTTCTAATTGACCTTGCGTTTTTGGGTCCATCGCCCGCGGTCTTAAATCGCATCATTTCATGTTTCATGGGTATAGAAGATTTTGAAATTTTTTTTTTACTATGTAATTATTGGTATTACAGCGTTTTCTGATTCAACTTGAAATTAAAATTAAATACTTACACACATTCGGTCTTTTCTTGGCCATTGGGCGGGGGGCCTTTTGGGTTTCATTTTGTTTCATTTTTCTTCTTGGCCCAGTGCCGCTCTTTCATTACATGTTTGTCCCTTTCTTTTCATCCGGATTTCTTTAGCTTTTTTCTGGCGCCTTAATTGTTTTTTTCCACTCACAGTCTCTTCCCTGTTCTCGTTTGTGGCGCCTCGTTGTGTTTGCCCACACCCTTAAAGGCATCTGCCAACAACATTTCATTCCTCTCCATTTCTTTTCCCCACCTCCCGTTGTCCCACTCTACCAATCTCCTTAATTTTCTCCCTTTACCCCCCTTCTCGTCTTGTCCACTCTCTTTTGTATACTCCTTTGGCCGGTAATGCTGGTACATTAGTCATCCATGACGGCCCCTCCCAAGTTTCGTCGTTACCGCCGATTTTTGTCTTTCCCTCGTTTGTTCTTGGCGTCTCTTTTCCTCTTTGCTGCAAGCCTCGACGGTTTGACCTTTATTCCTTCATCATTATTCCGGCTTGACGCCTTCCTTGTGCTTTACTGCTGTTCTTAACCTCACGTTCTGGCAGACAACTTAACTACGCTCTCTTTACTGTATTTTGGTCCTCCCGTTTTCCTTCTTCCCTGCCAGTATCTTCACCCAGATTTCCCCTTTTATCAGTTCGCTGTTTTCACGTTCCCACCTGCTCGTTTCTGTCGCCGAGCTCTCATCTCCAGTCTAACTTTCTGGCTGTCTTTTTTCTCTTCATTTCTTTCTTTCTTGCTTGTTCTTGATCCTTCCATTGTTAACCCCCACCTCGCTATCTGCCGCGCTAACCTCTCCATTCCTCCGCACGTGCCTGTCGGTCCTTCTTCATATCGTCTCTGTATTCTCCTTGTTCTGTGTTTTCTTTCTTAGGTACTCTGGTGTGAATTCGGGTCACTCTTTTTCCGTCCACGGTATTGATTCCCGTCTTCGGCCTCAGTTTCCCTCTATTCTCTTTCTTTGGGTTGGCTCGTGCTTGCTTTCTTCATTTGTCCTGCTGGGCAGAACTCATGCCCCGTCTGCTATATTGTTCAAGTCCCGTTGTTCTTTCCTTGTTTATGATCTTGCAGCGTGGTCAGGCGTTCTATTGCACTGGTTTTCTTTTGCGGTTGTCCGCTTTCGTCATCACTCTACGCTTCCCCATTTTGTCTGTTTTTCTTACCCGCCCACCGTATTCCCACCACCGTGGCACGAGGGCACACAACACATATATCATCTTTCGAGTGCGGTTGTTTACCCATAACAACTATTCAACTTACTTACTATTAATATATTTTTTTTTTATTTTTTTTTTTTTTTTTTTTTTTACGCTCAGCCCCACCCGGTGCTATCCCCACGTTAATCCTCAAACCCAAAATTCTGCTACCAAACTCAACTGTTCCTATCTTAGCTTTGTTTTTGACCCATCTGCTCCGTATAACATCGAGCTCGCTGCCATTCACACTATGCTGTTTGCTTTCCGTCCATGACAGTTCCGGGCCACCACAGATTTGTAACCGCATCTGGTTAACTGTGTCTTTGCCACAGCGTTTCGTTCTTGGCCCCGGACAGGTAGACTCTACTTGCACCACGCTGCCCATTTTTTTCATCCATCTCATCAAAAAGCAGAAAACACGCCGCTCTAACATTACTATAAACATCATTCATCCAGTGAAGTAGATATAATCCCCTTCTTTGCCCCGCCCATAAACATTCTTGCCGATGTCCTTACTCTGCGTTGGGATTTTTCGTCCTCTCAGAGTCCAGTCCATCTGTCCCGAATATTCGAAAGCCTGTACTGCGCGCCTCGCTTTTAGTCTTTCTCAAGCAGTTTTGCCTTACTATGACTGTTCAGTTGGGTATTTGGTTTACTACTACACTCTATCACCACCTAACTGCTAGGCATTTCATTAACTTGTTAATGTTTCCATGGACCTGCCATTACTTGATCTCGCTCTCCGTCCTCTTTTATTTCGTCGAGCTGTAAATGGTGAACCCTTTCCGGGCTTTATTTCCCCAACGAAGCCTTTCCTAGCGCTATTTTTCCTATCCGTAACTCTTTTATATTCGATTGTTTATTAGGTCTATATTTCAGTAATGTATTATTAACTCCTATCGGTCTATTAGTCATAAGTTCTTCTGTTCGTCATCGTCTCAGAATATATTGATGTCCTCGTAATCTTTAATCTATATTAATTATCTACTCGTATATCGTCTCTCTATATGTGTCTATATAATCTATCCTAATTTTTTAGTCTCTATCTCTCCTCTCTCTCTCATTTTTTCTTTCTTATTTCTCTCTCTCTTCTCTCATATTTTTCCTTCATAATTTATAATCTTAAATTTTACTATATCTTATGTTTTTTCAACATATAAGTTTATCTTAAATATAATAATAATTCATAATCTTCTATCAGATTATCTACGGATTAGGCGGAAATAATTTCACTAGATAAATCTAGAGTCTGGGATAAGTCATAATATTATCTCCAGTCATCACTTAGCCTCACTCAGGTAATAAGTATTATATATAGATATATATAATCACTATAGGACACTCATCTATGTATATTTATTATTCGTAGAATCTCCTAATGTCACAATAAATGATATCTTATAGATAAAATATTGTAGTTAGTATAGGATCTTCGACGCTCGAACTGGTTTGTGTAACAGAGGCGCACCGATATGATTGTTAGTCGTTATTAGTATATCTATATATATTATATCTATATATCTATATATAATCTAATATATTATAATTTATATATATATTATTTATATATATAATATATATTGATATATATTTTACATAGTCTTATATATATTATTATATAAATATATAAATAATACTAATTATATATATATCTATTAGTCTATAATTGTGTTCAAGGGCTATTATGGACATAAGTATATTATAAATATACTAATATCGTTGCTGCGTTGTATCGGTATTATATATAGACAATATTATATATTTATAGAATTTATAAACAGAAAAAAATATAATATTATAAAAATATTGCGCACACATATATATATATATATATATATATATATATATATATTATTATGTATTTATATATATAATATAAAATAGATATTAATATATTATATTTATGTATTATATTATATAAATATTATTATAATATATATATATTATAATTTAATCATAATTAAACCCGATTAAGCAATGCTATATACTTATAAATCATAAGAAATAATACAATGATATCGAAAAGGTAAAATACTATCAGTTACAGTTAAATAGTCTGTATTATAATTATCTAATAAAGCTTTATGTCTCTTCAGTCCATCTCTACCAGGAGCTTTGGAATTAGCATAATGTAATCAATATTCATATTCCGGGCAGGCCGATTATTCCGGTTATTTTCACGTACAAATAGAACTATCAAAAATATTTTATTATATAAAATATTTTTCCCTTTGTTTTCACTATGACTCCATTAAAATAATTATTTTACTTCCACTTTGATCTCAGCACGTTAGACCTTATTTAAATTTATGAAATTTGAAAAATAGAATATTGCTATTTTAAAAATGTTTTCATGACTTTTTATCTCGTATTAGTAGTAACAATACGAAAATGGCTTAAATAACTTGACTAAAGACCACAAGAACATTCTAGAAAGGTGAACCACTCAACGATAATGTAGAATGACTTTTTCTCACTGAATACTGTGTGAAAACCCTTAATCCATAATTATATATTATATAATATAATTATGTTCCATAATATAATTATATTTTATAAAATATAATTATATTTTAGATAATATAATTATATTTTATATAACATTAACCAGTGGGAAAAACTAAACCAGAAGGATGAGGAATACCTACATAATTCGTAGTATCTCTTGAGATGTTTGCTAATTAGTGTAAACTGCTTTTATAATTTTAATATGCAAAGAAATTCTGACAAGTAATTGTTCTTACTTTGCCATTTTTCTTTTTTCACTTCAACTGTCAATACCTGTATCTCTTAGCTCTGAGGTATATCACTTATCTTCCTCCATATCTTCTCTACTCTTATCAAAGCTCACTTACGCTTGCAGCTTCCATAACTCCTTCCTCTACACTTCTCTTTTCTCTCTTGTTCCAAACTCTATGTATTCTTCTTTTCTCTTATATTTTCGTATACTATTTTATACTTCTAGGTTTCATATCTTAGCTTATGGTTAAGCTTAGTGTTCTTTTAGCTTGTTCTGAATTTGCCAGTGTAATGAAGATTATAGAAATTATAGTTATGATAGTATGAAGATGTTATTTTATGATGAATAAGATTTTTCTACCTTTTCTTTCTGGCTTCACTGCTTACCACCATACTTATGAGTTCATGATATTATCTAATAAATATTTTTGAAATTTATATATTAAATTATTATAATTATTATTATTTTTATGTATTAGTAGTAGTCAGTATAGTAAGTAGTAAGTAGTAGTAAGTAGTAGTAGTAAGTTAAATAAGTAGTAGTAGTAGATTAAAGGTAGTTGAATTAAACGCAGGAAACGGATAGCATTCACACATTACACGTCACTACGTGTGCAGCTAATATGGGAGTAAGATGATGTTTTTAGGTTATGCCAAATGTCCGAGGACTACGTTCTAATTTCGAATATTTTTGCACATTCTCATACCTGCTTCTCAACCATGATGTTTATTGGTCGAGCCACTAATGATATATATAATCCTCACCCCCCCCCTTAAACACACACACACGAATGAGAGTTTTAATAGGAATGACCTTTAATATTAATTAGCTTTACGGTTATTGGTGTATTAAGATTTTGAATGATGAGCACGCATACTGTAATTAAATATATATATAATATATATATATATATTATATATATATAATATATTTAAATATATATATAATAATATAATAATATATAGGAACAGGCCAGGTAGACTGACATTTTTTGAATTTTTTTATTTTATTAATAGTTATATTTCTAGTATATATGTTATCTACTTACAGTCAATTTAAAGGGTTGAAAAGATGATATCAAAATATAATATATATATTATGATTATTATATATAATATATAAGTATATATATATATATATTTAATAAATATACATATATTTACAGTTCTTTATCACGCACTCATAAAACCTCCCACGAAGTGTTTACATCTTTTTATTATTTTTTTTTAACTAAATAAGGCTTATTTTTTCTCAGCTCAATGAAACTGTGACAACTATTTTTGATAAATAATTATGTTTCGTTGCCAATTTGAGACGAATCCCTTCCTGTTAGATCAGAGAAAAACTCTTCTTGGAGACAGAATGTCATTAAGGTAGTTAAATGATTTAAAAAGATGGAGACTTTGTAGTCTCAAAATGACTCAAGGAAAATCAGTACCGAATATTAGAGTTTTCTTTTTAACGCTAGAAGATATTACTTATTTTATTATCTAAAAAATATTTATTAGGAAAATTAAATTAGGTTAATTTTTTTAAAATTTGATTAATTTTACTTTTCTCTTTTCAAAGTTGGAGTAATATAATCTTTTATTGAAAATATATATTATTTAGTTTCGTCAGTCTTTTTAAAATTTAATTAATAATTACAAATTACAAATTACTTATTTTTGCTTGGTTTTGCGTGCAGTAAAAAGGAATTCTTGTTAAAAAAAATATTCGAACATGACACAAACATCACAAAAAACGATACAACACACACCAGAGGAAGGTTACGAAGAAGTCGTAGAGACGGATGGTCGTTGGGTACGAAAACACACAAAACAGAGGACCTGAATCACTTTCTCACACGAATCATTATATTCATTTGACGATGATGGTATGATCTGTATCAAGTGAGTATGTATCGAGTATATTATATATCTATATAATTATATATATTATAATATATATATAATATATATATAATATTATATATATATAATATAATATTAATATATATATCTCAATAATATATATAATATTAATATATATATATAATTATATATCATATATATCATATATATATATATATATATATATAATATTATGAATCATTTCCCTTATAAAAAGGATGTATAACGATTATATATTAACAGACTCCGCTATATGGCAAATGTGATGAGTTATTGCATATCGACATCTCTCCGTAATTATTATTATCGAATTATTTCAATTGAGCAACTCATCTTTGTTACAGATCGGAATGTAGGGCTTATAGGTTTGTCTCGATATTTAAACTTAAGTTTTTTGGTTATTTTTATTTAACCTCAAAAGAGTGTAATATGCACAGGGTTACAAGATTAAAAAATGTATACACAGCCCAGTAATGGATGATCGAACAGAGTAGTCTATGGGTCGCGCGGAAACTTCAAAGAGCTCTGGAGATGAAGGAGAAGACAGAACAGGAGGGAGAGAAAACTTATGGACATCTGAGTATCCCCTTTTCATAATGTCACCACACGCAGCAATATCGGCCTATTCGAGCAAATCACTATGAAAATGCAGCAAAAATAGAATTATAAAGGATGTTAAATAACCCTATGTACCATCTATAACTATCTCTCACAAGCGATTACGGAACACATGTAATTGAAAAGTGAATCTTGAGAAGAGGTTCCATATAGCACGGTGGATTGTGTGATTCAAAAGTCGTGATCGTGTGCTTAGGCATTGATTTGAGTTCTAAGGTTCAGAACACGCCTAACCGACACAAACTATCCCACAGACTCTGTCCTCACAATGGTCCGGATTATGACGCACATTTAGTGTTCAAGCGATATTCGTCGAGATCTCGTGATATTATTTAAGAGTGTAGCATGTAGTTATATCATAACAGCCGTACCTGTATAGAGTGTGCCTATAATGCGGTTACCATATATATGAGTTATTATGTG
This sequence comes from Trachelipus rathkii, assembly GCA_015478945.1. Lineage (NCBI taxonomy): Eukaryota > Metazoa > Arthropoda > Malacostraca > Isopoda > Trachelipodidae > Trachelipus > Trachelipus rathkii. The sequence goes on from JABUQX010033339.1 coordinate 23,105, forward strand.
AGACGACCTTGTGACAGTTAGTGCTGTTGTTATTGTGATCCGTATGTCATATAGAGTTAAATACAAAAAAAGTGAGTAAGCCATGATAGAAGGACGCTGAAAGTACCATAAATATCTCTTAGATAGATGTCTCCTCAGCTCATAATACCTTTTTAGGCTAGTTAGCGTTTCCTCTGGCTTTCACGTATATATGTAATGCCGTGCGAGCACTCTAACCATAATACAATGCCTACCCACATCTATAACTCAGAGTCACACTAATCATAAGGAATCCTTGGGAGATAATTATAATAAGCAGAAAAAGTGCTCACCTTACATACGTCTCTAATTAAACGAGCTGTCTAATCGTTCCATTATAACTAGGTCCTTTAGTTAAAATGTAGACACTACGACTTCATTATCATGCGAGTTGTCCAATCTCCATACGCTTGTGAACAATTGAAATCGGCAAACCTAACGTATGCTTCCTATAGATTACAGTATAAGAGATGAGTAGCCGATAGCTCAAGACCCTATTGTGTAATTAAACGTACTACTCAACTGTTTACAATATAGTTACTGTACGTATCTTCTTCTAAACTGAGTATTAACGCTTAACAGACAAAATGTAGGTACCACATGTCTTGATCACTCACGGAGAGCCATATATGTGTTGTAGCTTAGTACGTCTTGATTTGGTAAGAAAAACGATCACGAAGCAGTGCCTTAGAACGGAGTGAGGAATCTGTCCATCTTATCTCGGTAACTCACCCTCGTAGCGTACTCACTCATGAACTATGTCGTCTACGGTGCTGTCCCAGTCTCCCTGAACCGACGAAGAAGGATTTGACTAATCGTCGATTGGTTTACCCTCGATTGCTGAGCCCCTTATTCATATGTCAGATATACGTAGTCACTTGGCTTTTCCAGAGCAATGTTTGTTCGAGAGATTCACTGAGTGGACAATATGGTAATCTTTCATCTGAATTTCTGTACGATTTCACATTTACACCATCGCTCATACATGTCATTAGTAAAATTCTAATTGTACTCACAACGCAATATGTTAGTATTTTTAGTTAGTTTGTTGAGGAAATTGGAATTCTATTATAACTAAATCTTCTTTTTCTACATAAAGAAACTTTACTTTGAGTAGATTTCGTTAATTAAGGTGTTGGTTGTTCTATTAATTACTTATTGCTCATCTAATATATCACGTCTCTATATACACGAGTTGTATAAGTTCTACATGAGTATACACTACCGAGTTATTAACATGACTCAAAAATAAAACCCACATACTCAACTCTACCATTTCCCTAACAATATGAATAGGAGAAACAAATGAATTAATATAATTGAATATTCATTACTAGAGTCGAGCAGCTTATTTATCTATCACAATTGTTCAGAAAGAGTGAGTGAATTGAGATACTCAACTATTAGTATAAATGTAAAATCAGATATATAATGTATTACAATTAATGAGATTTTATTATAGAAAATAGGATATAAAATAAACATATTTTAAATTATACCCTGAAATAAAAATAAATAATTGGTATAACATATATTAATTATGATTTTAATATTGAGCCAGATAAAAGATTATTTATATATCATATGAGATTACCGTACTCGTATTATCCCTTACAGTATTAAGCCGGAAGAAACTACAATCAATCAAAATAAATGAGTTAAGTTAGTAAAAATAAATTTTTCACACACACAAAATATATAAGTGATGAAACACCGCCTTAGCATAAATAAGCCTATCAGTAGGGACGAGTGAGCTCACTCTATTATATCCTCTTATACATTAGGAGATATTCAGGCATCTAGGAGGCATAAAACAGTTAAGATAATTCGACACGAAATAACAATTGATTGATCTTGGAACAACCGCTGGTCTAAGTAGGAAATATGTCCGACACGAGTGCAGATCTAATGTGCGCCTCTTGTCACACGCTCCAGCTAGTGGTGAGAGCAGCTCTATGACTGAGTCCCGTAAAACTTTGTATGAAGTAATAGTACTTTTAGTAAGATTTCTAATATTCTAATATACACATCCGTCTTCAAGCTAAATAGGAACACATACATCATGACACACACAAATATGGTCAGCCCACAACCTAACCGTTATCTCTCATAAAGATAAGAATAAGATAATTGTTTTCCGAATTTGACTTCCCACCTTCATCCTCTTCGTACTAATTCTATTCAAACTAATCACACATACATATATCCACCATATATATATAATATTAATATATACTATATTTATACCACTAAAACCACACTATATTTACCTAAAAGCATATATATTATACATCTTAAAAGTAAATAAAACGCTCTAACAAAAATACTAACCCACACTCACAATAATTACTATAACATACAGAGAGCCCTATTTAGTAGGGTCTTCCGAGGACAATTTTGAGATATACTATACTACTATATATATATATATATACTACTAATAATTATTTTTTATTCGGATAATATATACCTTTATGTATATTCCACTATAGGGGACTATTTAACATTTTTTGCTTGTAGTTAAACATACTTTTTTGAACCTAATGTATAGAATTTAGAAACAGTGCTTTTAAATTTACTTAGTAATGGATTTTAATTATATTTTTAATTTAAATTAAATTAGTTGTATCGACTTAAAAATGCTATATTACAAACTTCCTTGTATGTAGTAAGTTCGACAATCGTCCGTGATCAAATACGGAACTCGGTTACTTTGGTACTTTTGACACCTTACAATTCGTTCGTATTTAATGAGCCATCATGACGTCTTATGCTGACCTGCAGCTCTTTTTGTGACACTGACTTAACATTTACGTTTAGTAGCTTTCTTAATATTGTCAATAATCTGACTTTGAGATGGGATAGTAGAGATCATACCATCTATCTGATCGCATCAAGATTACTACACTATTAGGAGTTCAGGGCCATAATCACCTCGCTTAAACACTCCATTATGGCAATGACGATGAACAATAAGATAACTTCTTCTCAACGAGAATTGGCATGTCACTTCCCCACCTTTAATCTCTTACGATAGCTAGTTTTTAATCAATAATATATATATATATATAAGGTTAGAAGGAAATCGTTGGTGTATTTTCAAGTTGCTAAAGGCTGTGGTCTACTAAGTATATCGAGTTTAGAGTACTATATATTTACTTAAGGCATAAATACCCTGAGATTATTAGTACTCAATTATTATAATCATGAGAGTATAATAATAACTTATATTGTGATGTTCGAGGAGCCATACAAGCAACCTAATGGTCAATACCTGGAGCAACAGCAAATGCAACCGCAAACCGGCCGGTATTGCGGTAGCTCGTAGAGAACTCCGCGATTCGAGCGCGTGAGAGTAATATTCATTTTTTAAATACATTACTCTCTTATACTAGTCAAAACCTTTCCTCTCTCTTTTTACTTATATATAATAAAAAGTAATGTTAAATATATATATATAAATACATGTTTACCTTTTTACCTTTTTCTTAAGCCTTATTTTAACTATACACTATACATAATATATAGAACAAGAGTTTATTAATTCATATGTATCTATTACCACCTTAAGGTCCATATATAAAGCTGACCCACCAGTAGACGCAGCAATAGCGCCTCTATATATTATAAACTATATATATATGAAACGTACGCTAAGTCAAACCACAGCATGCCTTCAGCTGAGTGTCAGTATACTACTAGTACTAGCGGTTCCATATAGCCGCCGCGTCTATACGTTATTATATCTACGCCTTCGAGTGGCTGCACTACACACTAAAGAGCTGACTAAATATTCTATATATTCAGCAATATAGCGTTCCCTATATATATACGTAGAGAGCCCGTCATCATTATATATATATATATATATAGCATATACGCGGGTATTGAGTAGCCCTAGCTAAGTATATATAAGTACTGAGTACTATAACTCATATATAATATATAATACTCCATCAACACGTATCATTATAGTATATATATAATATTATATATATATATATATATATAATATATAGAACGCTAAATTAATTTACTAAAATAGTTACTAGTAGAATATCTAAATATATTAGTAAAAATACTATATCAAAGATAGAGTAAATATTTTCACACTATAGAAATAATATTCATTAATAGAGTCATAACATTTTTCCCCTCACATCTATAAAAACTTAAAAACAAAACAGAAATAAATTATAATATAATCCAAAAAAGCAAACTATATAAAATCTACTTTACACATATTCCTTGAAAGAGTAAACAATCAGCTCGGACAATCTCCCAACGGCATTAGTCAGGGTGGTGTTACCGGAAATAAAACCTCTAAATCAAACCAAATAAGGGTACAAAATCAGAGCTCTGGTGTTGTTAAATCTATACGTTGCTTGGTAAAACTTCTGTATGTATTCACTTTCTATAGAGAGCTTTCTTCATTTAAATAAGACTTTGAAAATTAGAGAAACACATCTTAACAATTGAGTAACATTCACCTTACAAGAATGTTGGCATATAATACATTAAAGATTATTTTGGGCATTATGCTATTGTGTGTAGAAATAAGATTCCTAATCAATTGTTTTTGTGAGCGGGTCTATGACGTGAGAATATCATCTAAATGAGATTTATGTGATAACATCTCGCTATTCTGTTTTCACATGTTCCCGTCTCTCTCTTCCTTATGCATTTCTTGCAGGGATGGAGTCTACGTTCACAAATATATTATCATAGAGATGTCATAGATTATGATGGGCATTGCGTGTTTATATCATGTATTTATCAACTTAGGACTAATAGGCTTTAACAAACTGACACTAAATATTATTAAATACATACTAGAGCTAGACTTTATTTGCATTGTTTCAGGGTGTCCCACCTACTCTTATAAAAAATTCCTATACTCATATTTAATCTACTAATGAAGATTCAGAATTAAATGCTCTGTGTGGAGATCGCTAGTTAAGCAACCTTAGTTAAAAGCAAAGATTTGAGAGAGTTCTTTATAGGCATATGTGGAAGAAACATTGATTTGATAAAGAACTGAAAAAGAGGACCTTAAGTATGAACATTCTTACTCTTCTCTTGCTTAATATAATTTGTGACCGTAACTATATCCCTCACAAAGCATAGAGAAGAGAGAGAGAGCACGGTATCGATGTTCCAAATAACTTAGACCTGAAGTTCCTTCAGAATCGATATTAACACAAATTACAAAAAGAGAGTTCTATCATTTTTATATATTTAATAAAGAAATTTTAAATTATTTTGATGTTTTTAAATGCAAATGCTCTTGATGAGTTTACAAATTTATTGTTAAAAATTTTTCAAAAGAGTCCATTTTTTAATGCAATACTACTCTATAATAAGAGACTCTTAGAATACATACCAACTTTGAACCAAACTAATATTTAGCTCCTTAATTTTCATAAACCAATAATTTGTATTACTCGAGCAACTGAATTTGCACAGGGTGTAGGACGGTGTATATGATATCTTACACGCAAGAGTATAGTTTTCGTGATTTTGTAATTTTTTAATTTCTGTTTTATTTTAACACATTTTTTAGTTTTATAATTTATATATATATTAATATATCAATATATAGTCTTTAATGGATGTTTAACCTATATATAATAAACACTAAAAAAGAGGAATTAATTATTCCTTACTTTTTGATTTTCAAAACTCTAATGATACTTAGTTTAAATATATAATCAGTTGGACTGTTAAGGCATATAGGTCTATTCAGTATTTCTTTCGTTAAATAATCCAAAGAATTTGTTTTTATACTATGTTTTATAATATATATAATATTATGTGGATGATTTTAGTTTTGGTGGCTCGAATCTGAAGAGGGTTTGAAATGATTGGTAGATAGATTTGGTTTGGCTGTGTGTAAAAGGAGGGGATATGAAAGAATCACTAACGTTGATAAGAGTAGAGGTCTATGTGTATATGAGCAGTGTGGACAGTCCCTCCAGTTGTCGCACAGAATAATTAGTTAGATGTTATTTATTTCACTTGGATAAAGTGTCCTGAGTTTAAATATTTGGATATATATATGTTGGATAAAATGGGAACGGTGATGCAGAGTCTAGCAGGAAAGTGCGAATAAGCAGAGAAGAAGTAGGCTGAATGGCAATTAAACTCCTGTTGTCTGGCTTTAAAATGCTCTAAATGGGACAAATAATGAATTCTTTAGTTCGCTAGGGAGTAAGATTACGCGTTATGGCTTACCTAAACTTTATAGTAGTGAGAACTATGTAAGGGTCCCTTGAATAAGCGGTTTAGATCGCAAAGTACAATGTTCCAGTTAAACCATGGCACAAATTGTGTTTTAGGTCGTGTTTTTTAGGTGTAAGCACACACTTTGATAAAATGAGAAATGAACGATCTAAATAATTAAAAGAGATTGTCTGCGTGAAGATAAAGGGTGATTAAATTAATGAGAGTATATTAACAATGACAAGATTATCTGTTGAGATGGTTTTGGTCATATTGTGTGGATATTTGAGTGATGGATGACAATGCCTGTTTTGGAATTGAAAGTTATACAGTCGGATCATATTTCAGTATGTGTCGAGTAATGCCTGGTGAATCTGAATCCTAGACTTGGGAGAACGGTGTAAGTAATATATAGTTAATTCAGTCATTAATAAGTAATGCCTGAGATAGAAATTGATTAATTTTTTGGCAAGTGGTTCTATGAAAGAAATGGCAATAATTAATATATGTAAAATTAATGTCCTGGTATCTTCATGTAGGAGATGCATAGGTTGTTTGACTCTTTAAAATCCTTGGGCCCATTAGTGAATGATATCCCTTCACATTGTATACTGAGAAGATTACTAATTATTTATTTTTATTCAATTGAACATGTG